>CM040425.1:54776182-54903308 GCA_022702705.1 Papilionanthe hookeriana x Papilionanthe teres
TATATATATATAAGATAATGGTGTAGAACTATCTAGAAACTAGACTATTCTAATGTAATATAGAAGATTCCCTTAGATTTGGAGGGGACTATAAATATGAATCTCTCCCCCTCATTTGAATCAATCCAAGGTTCCTTGTAATCACTCTTTCTTAGTGAAGTGTTTCATTCTCCACTACTTCTCCCTACTTTTCTTCCTAGAGTGTTTTGTGCTTACAAGCTTAAGCCTTGTTAAGGGTTTGGTTGATTTCGTGGCAAGGAAGAGTGCTAAAGCCGCACGTGTGACTTAAGATTAGTTAGTATGTGACAGTTGGTATCAGAGACTTGTTTTGAATATATGAAAAAGAGCGTCAAAGAGAACGTAATAGAGTCTGAAGCCACTATTGTGGAATCATCTTAGTAAGGGCGAGGTCGTCAAGAGCAATGAGATCTAGCTAAATCCAAACCACATGGGAGGTCCAAAGAGATTGTGCACGGCTTTGATTTGTGCCTTGCTCAAGAGAAGGAGGCAATGAATGGTTGGAGGCCCAAATAGAGGACCTTGGCCAAAAGACTGATGGATTCGAGGAGAAAGACATCACAATACATTTGACGACCAGAGGCATGATGCTCCAACTTAAGAAGTCATTGAGGGACCAAATGACAAAGATGCATGAGGAGTTGATGGGGGGAGCTTCAGGAGGTACGAAGAGCCCATGAAGACGAGATGAGCGACGTACATGCTAGCTCGAAGGAGATGCGTAGAGACATTTAACTATGTAAGAGGGCACTAGTGACATCCACCAACTATCAAACCTTTGAAGCCAAGCATATTGAAGTCCCAAAACCAAAGAGTTTTGGAGGTGCTCGCAACACGAATGAAGTTAATAATTTCTTATAGGGACTTGAAGAATACTTTAGAGCGATGAAGATTATAGATGAAGATTCAAGAATTAAATTTGCAATCCTTTGTCTTTCAGACATCGCTATGTTGTGGTGTTGAAGAAGATAAGGAGATATCAAGAAAGTTTCATGCACCATATCCACCTTTGATGACATCAAAAGGGAGCTAAAGAGGCAATTTAACCCTGAGAACACAGAGGATGAGGCGAGAGCCCGATTACAAAGGCTCAAGCAAACAAGATCGATTCAGGAATAAATTAAAGAGTTTATTAGCTTGGTCCTTGAAATAACTGACATGTCTAACAAGGATGCTCAGTTCAACTTCATGGATGGACTCCAACTGTGGGCGAAGGCTGAGCTTAGGAGGCATGAGCGCAAGATCTCGCTAGTGCCATCACCTTCGTAAAAATGTTGATTGACTATTCAAAGGAGACTACAAAGCCAAGGAAAAAGAAGAGTAATTATGTCAAAAGTAGGGGAGATAAGGATCAACACGAGGAACAAAACCGTCGCGAATCGACCCCATCCAAGGCAAAATACAAGGGGAAGTCTAACAACAACAACAACAACAAAACTAAACCACACAACAACTACTTTCTTTGTGGAGGATCTCATTGGGTGAGGAATTGACCTCAGAAGAAGGCTTTGAACTCTCTCCTTGCAAGCCATCAAGTGGAAGAAGAAGACGATATGAAAACACAAGTGGGGACAATGTAACTGCTTAATGTGGTGCATTCGTCTCCAAAAACCCTAACAAAAAGACTTCTTTTTGTGGAGGTGATTATAGGTGGGATAACTATGAAAGTAGTGATAGATACGATAGCTTCTCACAACTTCATCTTTATTGAAGAAGTGAAGAGGATGGGTCTGCAAATAACTGGAGGAGTGGGCTCTATCAAAGCAGTAAACTCAGCGGCTAGGTCAATCTGTGGAGTGACCAAAGGAGCGAGACCCGTGTCGAAGATTGGTAAGGTACACTGAATTTTTTCATCGTTCTTATAAACGATTTCAAGGCAACCATTGGTTTAGAATTCTCAGATCAATTGAGAGCATTCCAAATACCATTTTTCAATAGCATGTGCATCATGGAGGGAAAACAAGCTTGCCTATCATGAAGACATGAAAGAACCTTTAAGAAGGATTTCTAAATGAGCGCCTACAGCTGTAATCACCTCATTTGATAAATAAGTTCAAGAAATAATGATAGATAGAGTGATCAGACGACGAGAGGGGCCAAAATATAAGGAGTATCTCATTAAAAGGAGAGGTTGTTTGGCAACGAAGCTGCTGAGAGCATGAAGACACATTATGACAATTCAAAGAAAAGATCAAATAGTATCAGAAGAATGATGCAATGAGGGCATTACAAGCTTAAGGTGGGGAGAGTGTCGCACTCCGCCAACTTCAAAGAAATTGGCAAGACAACCATGTGATGGAAGATTCTAGAAAAGACCAGATAGAGAAGAGCAACTCAAGTAACTCTAGAAGACTCCACCACATTCTAGAGAATATTAGAAGGAAAAGCTCCTAAGAGAACTCAAGAATAATCTAAAAAATTATGGCTATGTATGTATATAAAGAGTGGAGTAGAACTATATAGAATTTAAACTATTCTAATGTAATCTATAAGATTCCCTTAGATTTGAAGGGGACTATAAATATGAATCCCTCTCCCTCATTTGGATCCATCCAAGGTTCCTAAGCATTCAAGTGTTGTAATCACTTTTTCTTGGTGAAGTTTTCCCTCTCCAATACTTCTCCTTCCTGTTCTTCCTAGAGTGCTTTGTGCTTACAAGCCCAAGTGTTATGAGGATTAGATTGATTTCGTGCCAATGAAGAGCGATAAAGCCACACAGGCAACTTGAGATAGGTTAGTCCGTGACATAGGGCTTTAATCAAGCAAAGCGAGCTAAGTATGTATGATTTTGACCGGACTTTTTAATAAAATTGTAAAATAAATTTAAGATTTTATCTTATTTAAAAAACTTTTCCTTTTTAAATATATAATTATATCCCTTTTAAAAAACTATTCTTAAAATTACTTAATTTGATCTAATTTGAATATAATTTGAATATTTTGTGTTAATTTGTTAAATTAATAGATTGAATCTCACAAAAATTAGATGAGAAGATTATGACCTATTTTT
Source organism: Papilionanthe hookeriana x Papilionanthe teres (assembly GCA_022702705.1). Taxonomy (NCBI): domain Eukaryota; kingdom Viridiplantae; phylum Streptophyta; class Magnoliopsida; order Asparagales; family Orchidaceae; genus Papilionanthe; species Papilionanthe hookeriana x Papilionanthe teres. Next base: position 54,779,211 of record CM040425.1, read on the forward strand.
ACTAACTTCTTGCGTTGAAGCAACAGATTCACTAAATTATGAATTTAGGCTGAATCAAAGACAGATTTGAATTTAAACAGCAGTCGGATTTATGTGCATGAATTCTGATGTTTGGTTATATTTAATAAATCATATGATAAATTCTATTACAAGCCTTCACAAAACTGCCCTTAAAATTATACATACCTCGTCTTTTCTATATATATATAGCGTATCTAATATCAAAACTTTACTTTTTACATTTGTACCCCACGAATATACATCTTTTCATGCGCATGTACCGTGAAATAATTGTCAAATTGAAGTTAGATGTTAGATAGATAAATGCATAAGATTTGAGGGTATGTTTGTAAATCTTCCTAGATAAAGAAGATAGATTAACATTAAATACGCTATATCAAATTCAATAAATCTTTTCACAGAGACGAAGCCCCTCGACGGCGAAACAAATCTTATAATTACTTCTACCAAACACCACCAAAGTAAGAAATAAGGACTACGAAGAAAACTTGCCTGAGTGACTTCTGCAGAGCGGGGACGACAAGCTGAGGATGCGCCTCATCGCACCATAGCTTGGTGGTAATAAAGAGCTCGCTGCGTGAAGTGATGAGACCGATACGCAGCGCTTCGGCGATCGCCTCGCCGAGAGGCTGCTCCGTCTCATACAGTGTGGCTGTATCAAAGTGGCGATAGCCGAGCTCTATGGCATGAAGGATAGCCGGTTTCGTGGTCGCCGGCGCGAAGGGCATGTCGGCCGTCCCCATTCCCACAGCCGGCATAGCCCTCACGCCATTACGTAGCCTTATCTCGGGAATCTTCGCCATTCTTTCCCTATCGGATTGAAGCAGGCCTAAAGGGCTTCCAGCTTTTTTTTTTCTAGTGATCGAGAGGTTTATGCTATATATGGAGCGAAGATCGAACTGCAGCGCTTCTCTTAGAGCCATTTGGCGCGCTGGAAAAAGAAATCGAGGCTAACTTCAGCTAGCCGGTAGTGGGACATAACCTGAACATTTTGATATATTTTAATTTCAAATTACAAGATAAATAATTGAAATATGAACATAAACGAAGATTTACACATATAAGGCTCGGTTCTTGTATATTTATATATCTAACATTTAATCTTCAATTTGATGGCATTGAGTGATATGTTTGTAAGTATATGAAAATTAAGAACTTCAAATAAAGAGAAAGGATATAATATATTTGAGATTTCTCTGTATAAATAATAAATTTTAATAATTTCTTCTTATGCAGTTTAGATAATTAAATAATTTTGCTCCATTTTATTTTTTAATCAGTTATTTAAAATAATTATACATTTTATGATTTTGATTATTCTCAAAAAGAATTTGATTTCACACACACTTGATAGCGATGCTAAAAAAATGGTTACATACCAATCAGAGAGGAGTGCACTGAGAATACACTTAGAGTGAACTATATTTGCTCCTCTTCGATTGGGAGATGTACATAATATTTTTTTCTCGGGGCTGAAAGTCATGCAAGCTCTAGCCGAGAACTTGGACGAACGACATAATTAATGTTTGAAAAATTGTATGACGAAGCTCATCACAAGATAGATAACACTGCATAAATATGGGTTAAGTTAGGGGTTGAACTAGCCTATTTTTCTAGAAGGGGCAAATTGCTATTCTTGACCCCACGTGGGAGGGACTAGAGCAACGAAGGGCAAAGAAACATTTCAGGAGGGGCATAACTGATATTTCAGAAGAGACAAAAAAGACCAAATTATCCTCTCATATATGTAAATATATGAATTTGAGAGGGGGTGGAGGGGGGTGGGGGAGGGGCAGTTGGGGCAATTACTCCCTCCTTGGGTTATGTGTAACCTATGTCGTTATAGTCTCAAATTCCGTCTCTAATGTGAGTCTAGTCTCACGTTCTAAACGCTAATGTGAACTCCTTGTTCTTGCCTGCTTTGAATTCTTCTCCAGCCCAAGAAACTTACTATATAACAAGCTTAGATAACTCCACAAGATTTCATGCTCCCTCGTCTCTGGTCTTGTTTGGTTGTCTTGGGTCATGTTTGTTTTCCTGCACCCAAAGAACTTGAGATAAAATAAAAAGATGAGCTTAAAACATATAAGTTTTCAGAACAGTATAAAAGTATGAATGCTTGAAATATAATTGAAAGATAAGTAAGCTTAAATCACCACACAAATAGAATGTGTTATATGTTAAATATTTGATATGATGGTTGTAATGCTATTGTCATACAAACAGGTGAAAACATTATGTATGGTAATCAAATCTGCAAACGACGCGTTGATTGCACTGCGTGGTACAATCTATACCGTCGATCGCACATCCGATTTCTTTACATAATATTTTCTTTTTAAACAGACAGAGAGCACATAAATAAAGCAACTTTGTTGGGGAAATAACTTCCGTCCCTAGTTTATGTGTAACCTACACCATTATGGTCTTCAAATTATGTCTCTAATGTGAGTCTAGTCTCACATTCTAAATGCTAACGTGAAATCTTTATGCTTGCCTACTTTGAATTCTTCTTAAGTTTAGGAAACTTACCATATAACAAGCTTAGTTAACTCTGCAAGATTTCACGCTCCCTCATCTTTGGTCTTGTTTGGTCACCCACACCAAATGAACATGAGAAAAAAAACATGAGCTTAGAACATATAAGTTTTCAGAAAAGCATAGAAGTATAAATGCTTAAAATATGATTGAAAGATAAGTGAGCTTAAATCACTACACATATATAATGTGTTATATATTAAATACCTGATCTGCATATAGTTGCAACGTTGTTGTCTCACAAACAAGTGAAAATATTATGTATGCTAATCAGATCTGCTTACGATGCGTTGATTGCACCTCAAAACCGACCGACTTCCCAGAGTAAAGGGCGACTGATACCAAACCAAAATAGTTGACGGACTCAAGGACCAACTAACCAAAAGGTCCATGTGCAGAAAAAGATGCCAAAGGCTATTATAAATATTCAAAGACATAACAAAGACAAATGTCCAGTAACCTTCTATTAAAGCAGGGGTAGACATGTAATTTTTTGCCTTTGGAACTCCGTATACTATTAATAGGAGGCCCATAGCATGTATTAGTGGGCTTCTGACTCTTCTCACTAGGCTCATATTCTATAGGGAGTTATCTCCTATTCTCTCTTGTAAGCCTCATTTTCAATATATTAAATTGGTCACAATGTCTAAGAATACTTCAGTTTGCCTCTACAGGGCAAGTCTATGTGTGCCCTTTTATTCTTTCTTTCTTTCTTTGTTCTTTCTATTTCTCCCTCAAGGTTCCTACCACTCTGATGCTTCGACATGCGTCACAGTAAAATTCTGGATTCAACATCCTAATATGTACGATGAGCATGGAACATCCTAACAACAAGAGGTGAAGCGACACAAATGAGGAGAAAAGCACCTCAGAGACATTCCTAATATGGAACATGCTAAGGAGTTTATGGAACAAAAAATCCAGAGATAAAAATGCCATTTTCATTATCTTTCTGGAGGCTATGGCTAGGAGGAGAGTACCACAAAAGAAACACTGGCTTCCAACAATTGAAACAACAAATTGACCGTAGCTACACACCACTTAGAAAATTTAGAGCAGCTGACACCTTACCAAATGAATAAAGAGAGTATTACTTCAAAATTTATCTAGGCTTATGACACAAATTTATCTATTGTTATTCCAGGTCCATTTGATACTTGGGAATTTGAATCCAAGAAGCAACATTGATAGCCACACAAAACGGTAAGGTCAATAGAATGACCTATAACATACCCATATTATAATCCTCAGTCTCCAACCATGAACTAAATAAACCTTTAAGGTGGTTCCCTGCCCAATATTGTCAAGCAACCGACAATGAAATTACAAACGTTCAATAGGCATCCTAATAACAAATCTAACCAACAATGTCAAGCTTTAATAAGCTAGTCTCAAAGTTAAATGTGGATAAAGCTCTGGTAGTAACTCTCTGCCCAGTAACGAAAAGCTCCACAAAGAGTATGACACAAACACTCCAGTAGTTAGTATCGATGGTTACCCTCAGAAAAGCAGCAATAAGATTTGCTTAAGTCTTAGCAAGAGGTGTGGGCCTATCTAGCTGAGCAAAAGTGACAAGTCGTGTAAGACTTGTATCGAGGGGTGACATATCATACAATGAACTACTATCTTTCAGAAGATCCAAGTCATAAACTAACAAAAACATTCATCGCCAAGCATTTATCACAAATAAATAGTGTGATAGAGGTAAAAATGCTAAAACAAAGGTGGAAAACATCAAAAACATTTCACTTTATTTCATATTCGAGAAAGTTAAAAAACATTGTTATGCATGTTCTTACATTTAAAAAGAACTAAATAAAGATGTTGTACAAGTGGCAGATGAGGCTGACCGAAGTTTAGCTCAGCCGACTGAAAACCTCGGGAGATTAGCGTTTAGCCCACAAGGCCGAGCTAAGAGATGTTGGAATCATTGAAGTATAATTATTAACTAATAGATAAATAAGAATATATTTTTGCCTTAAAAAATTCATTCATTCTTATCGCAGATTCATTTCCAAAAAGTAAGAGAATCTGAGAACTTAATATGTACGATAAAAGTGTGCTCATCTTTATCCTAAACATATCTAATAGTACGAAGGTTTTTCCGATGATGATCAAAGGGCTGCCAAATGACTGAAGGTTTACCAGATGATGACCGAGGGGCAGACAAACAACCAATGGGATACAAGATGACCGAAGGACTACCAGATGATCAAAGGGCTACAAGACAACTGATGGTCTGCTAGATGACTGAAAGGCCATCTAGGCTGACAACAAATGGGCATCCATGCCATCTAGTACCCTCAACAATCTCCCCTAAAGATGTCCTGAAATCACTATAGAACAAGTAAGCTGGCTAACCACCCTAAGGCTGACCGATTGTCGCTCTCAAAGCTGAATAACTTTCCTGAGCGAAGGGAGACTGGTACCCAGTCAAGATATCCGACTGACTCGAGGACCTGTTGACCAAAGCTACCAAAAAAAATACGATAAGGGATAGTAATGTCTTGTAATTGTCGATTAAAGTAGTCGTGGACATGCAATTTCTCACCTTTGGCCCTCTATCTACTATAAATAGGGGAATCAAAGCATTTATTAGAAGGCTTTTGATTTTTTACCTAGAATCATATTCCATAGGAAGATCTTTTTCACATTATCTCTTGTAGCCTTATTTTCAATATATAAAATGAGTCACAGAGCCTGAGAAAAATCCAATTCACTCCTACGAGGCAAAAATGTGTGTAGTTTTTTATTCTTTCTCCCTCTCTGTCTCTCTCTCTACCTCTCTCACAAGGTTTCTACCGCTCCGATCCTTGGGCTCTTGTTTTGACAGATTTTCATAACACATTTACTCGGCGGTTCTTTACTTCTAATTCATGGACATCACTACATTATTTCCATAACAAAAGAATTTATTGAAAATTTTTCATGTATCTTACAAAATGATCATCAATAGGTAGTTAGTATTGCGTTTCTTGATGAGATGTGAAGATGTGTGATCAAGAAGATGGATAATAGTCGTCAATGATCAAAAAATAGTTGACAAATATTTGGAGATGATTTTTAGTGAAATCAAAATAAACATTTGTTAACCTCAATTTTGATGAGGCATAGTCTTCTTCTTAGAATTTAGGATGTAGCCATAGGACATTCCTATTGACTATCTTAGAACCTTAGTGATGGGACCCACCTCCCTTAGACGTTTAAATCACTTCCTTGCTCTTCTTAGAGTTTCACAAGTTTTTGACCTCTAGCACTTATGAGGTGAAGACCAACATGAGGGAACTCAAGGAGAGTCCCCATAGGACCATTGGGTTTGCCTTGTGCACCACACTCCTCACCATTCCCACTTTTCACATTCATACCACCACCTTAACCCTAAATTTAATTCAAACTTCCCAAAATTCCCAAAATTAAATCTAATCTCACTAAAATTTGAATCCAAACTCAAATCTAAGTCCCTTGAAATTCAAATCCAAAGACATATAAACTCTTTATCAATTATCTCCACCGCAAGGCAAGATTGCCAAATTGCCCCAAAATTCTCCAAAACCACCAAATTGAACTCACCCTTACTAGAGTCACTAAATTGGACCTTTACCCGCCTCAAACTACCCAACATTCTTCAAAACCCTTAAATGACCACATTGTTCACCAAGTTACCAATTTTAAGCCCAAATCCCAAAATTGCCCAAGTCTAAACCCAAATTTCACCAAAACCACCAAAATCCTAAATCCCAACTTAATCTTGCTCAATTCCAAGTCGAAATCCAAAATAGCTAAGCTCAATCCAAAATCCAACCTAATTTCAAGCCTAAAACCCAAGTCTTTTAAACAGAGACCCAACCAAATCCACCTTTGAACGTAAAATAATTTCATTAAAGCCTAAGTTCAAACTACATTTTGCCGAATTAACCGTGCCTTAGGAATCAACAAGTCACCAATTGTCATTTGCTGTGTGAATGTGAGACAAATTGAGGAGAAGAATGAGTCTAGGTCGATTTGGGCTAAACTCGAGTCAATAACACCAAAATATCCCCAATAACACCAAATACCACTGTGGCCTTGAGCCAAATAACCTCATCAGCTCAAATCCCTCAACACTATCCCCAAAAATCGCCAGAGACGTCCAATAAAACCAATATACAATCGTAATCCAACCCTTAATAACCTCGCCTCCACGTCCTACCATAACACCTTGAAACCACATCTTTGTTTCGTCATATTATCACTATAACACCAAAATACCCCCACAAATAAAACCATCCCCCAGCTGCCAACCGTGCAATGACATTGGATCACTAAGGAATACACCCGCATTTTGCCAATTCCACGATAATAACACCAAGTTTTACTACTGTAAACCCGCAATAACACCAAATTACCTTTTTTTTAAACCATAACACCAAATATAATTCCACTTTTTCACACCCAAACAACACTGTTTGACCTTGATCAAAATCTGACATCCTAATTAGCCAAGGAACTCAAATACTCCAAATAACACCGAACTTCTAAAATTAATAACACATCAAAAGACTTCCCAAATCCAAGCCACTTCTTCACATCCAAATAACACCACTTGACCTTGTCCACAGTCCTGCATTCAAATACTCCAAAGATGCTTAAATGCTACCAAATAACACCAAGCTCGGAAACCTAATAACACTTACCAATACCTCAATAACCCCTTCAATAATTCCAATAACTCCACAAAACTCCATAGAACATCAAAAAACACCAGTTTTGGGAGGTTTCTGTTGTAGTTTTCTACCAATACTACCACAATACAACACCATACAATTGTAATAACACAATTCAATATGAGGTCATGCTAACATCCCAAATACTTCCAAGAATCTTGAAAACCTAGAATAACTCTTCCTTCACATTTCCACTGTGTTTTTCCCACCAATTACACCACAATGCACCCAAAATATAACACCAAATAACACAAAAAAGGAACAAATGATGCCTTTTCCTCTCTTATTTTATCTCACTTGCGTACTCTCTACCCGAGACCTCCTCCTCCCAAAGCTCTTGTCTACTTCATTCCTTCGAAAAAATGAGCCATCTGCTTTGGTGAAAATATACCCTTTAAGCTTTCCATCATGAAGCTTTTGAAGGAAAAAAGTTCCTATCTTTCCTTTAAATTTGTGCTCAAAAAAACTTCCCCTACCTCCACCCCTTTAGCCAAGCCTATAGAAAAGCCATTCTTCACGTTTAAAAAAAAAACACATAAAAGCTAAAAGGTTAAGCCCTACCAAAATTTCTCTAGACCTCTTTGCAATCTTAGAAAGTTCATCCCAAGAATCTTTGGACATTTCCACTCACTCAGCCATCCCAATTTCACCATACAAAATCAGGGCTAATTTTCGGCTCAAAAAATTGACTCCACTAGAATTCCAAATTAACCAGTTCAAAAGCTTCACAAGGCTTCAAAACATCATCCTACATCAAATCACGCTCTTCCCAAGCCCTCTACCATAGCTCAAGACTAAGGTCGAACCACCATAGGGTCAATTTTTTACTTGGACCCATTCTCATAAGAATCCAACAGATGGAGCAAGTTTGTGGGACTCAATCAAAGCTTTTGCAACCATCTAATTGATTCCTCACCACTTTAACAAAGGTATTGACCCAAAAATCCCATTTTTGGTTTAGTTTGGGCCTTTGAGAAGAAAATTTGCATGCCATTATGATCTAGCCATATGGATGTGCCCTTCATGCTTAGATGAAGGTGTAGGATCAAAACTTGTTTAAATTAATTAAGTATCGAGCATGATATTAAGGTTTTAAGTTGGATAGTTTACGTTTTATGCGCGTTTGGGATGATGAATAAGAGCCGTTTGATTCTCCATCATTTTGTTCTCGTAGTACTTAGGTGCTATTTTGGTAGTACTCGCGTGTTATTTGCACTGTTCCATGATATTACTGGTGTTGTTATAGCGTGGTGTAATTCTCGTAATACTTTGGTGTTATTCCATTTTTATTTGAGTTTTCTCGTGGTTTTATTAAGCACCCGCTTTCAAATTTTCAAATGATAGAAAAAAGGGATTTTTTTGGTTTAATTAAATTCAAAAATTGATTTAAATTTCTAAAAGTTATATATTGGTGTAGAAGAATCATATAAATGAAATAAAAATATCCTGATGCTCGGTGAACAGAGGAGAAATTAATGATCCAAAATTTTAAAATATTTAATTAATATTTTATGTAAATTAGTTAATTATCTAAAATCTTGTTTTAAATATAAAAAATCAAATGTTCATCACCATAACATGAAATTTTGTAGGTTTTTTAGCCTTGTTGTTAGGAGTGTTCCCTGATTTTTTCAAAGTTAGAGAACACCCTATAACCTTAAAATCCGTATTTGTAAATGAAAATATCACTGTTTTGGTAAAATAATTATTATAAATAAAATATAAATCACAAAAATACAAAAGCAATTTCGTGAGTTCTTTGTGGTTATGGGAACTAGAGAAAATTAAAATTTTGATTTAAAAGACAAATATATTTTCTATTTAGTTTTCTTTCAAAAATAATTTGAAAAAATATAAAAACTAAATTATATTTAAAAAATCATTAAATTTTCCCTGATCGGTCCCCTGATCTTGGGCAAAATTAGATAAGTTTTTCAATTACAGAGAGCTTATTTTGAGTAGTTAAGTTAATTATTATGATAAATTCACTATTTTGAGTATAAATAATTCTAATAAATAAATAAATATCAAAAAATTGTAATTTTTCCTCTTTTAACTTAATCAATCCATGGATAGAAGGTCAGTGAAGTTTCATGACCATTTGATTTATAATTTGAGAGTACTAGTGTTTGAACCCTAAGGGTAGGTTCTTAATTTTTGGTATTTTGCACTTAACTCTAAATTTTAAAATTAAATTAGAGGAGAGGGATTGTAATGATGATAATTAACTTGCTGGGGTGATTGAATTACAAATGCCAATAAGGTAGAGGCTCACTCACCACTTTTGTACAAGAAGGGTAAAATTTTAATTGTTGAGAATTGAAAGAAATAAGATTTGGAAAATTCAAGAGTAAGGGGGATGAATCTAGAGATCAATCAACCACTGATTTGAGATCCTTAATCAATAAATTAATTCAAATTCTATCTCTTGATGAAGATCAAAATACACTTCTTAAAATCTTTTAAAATTGAAAATTTACCTTTAACCACTTAGGATCTTGGTGGTGAATTAGGATTGATCCCAAGTCATTTGAGGTTTAGTTCAAAGCACATAATTGTTAATGAAACATTTTAGAACAGTACAAGCTCAAGTCTGAGTTTGAATTCCCCGAGTGCTATAAGCATACCTCAGGCGGGGGTTCACTCACTTAACTCTTAATTGAATATTGAAGTTAATCACTTGACCTTAGTTCATGAATTAGTTAAGACATTGAGCACAACTTCAAACACAACAATGCAATATTAATTCAACATAGGGTAATTAATCCAACTATGTGATAAGTCGTAATGAACTCGGGATAATCCAGGAGATTCCAAGGTTGTCTGAAGTCACTCTCCAGATACCCTTGCATGATTTTGGATATTTTCCAGGACATGTGGACTTATTACTAATTGTTAAAGAAAATAATCTATAAAATATAAAGATACACCAAGATGTGATTCAGGACCCTTCTAATTATTTAAATCATCATTGAAAATTCTTGTTACAACTTAACCTACAATGAAACCCAATGCTCCGGAATCTGAACTTGAACTTTATACTCAGTTCCTCCTGGCAATAGGGGACATTTTTTAAATGTCACATGAATCATCAGCTGGTGTAATTTGGTGGTCTTGGTGGTAAGAGCGATGATGAGAATGATATCTAGGTATTTTAGGAGTAATGTATGTCCTAGACTCGTGAGTGGGTCAGGGATTGACATTACTACCCCAAAACTTTTAGTAAATATTTACCCCTCATTCTCATGGGTTATCAGTGGTCCTAGCCCATCAATTCAACTGACCTATGAGTGTCTAGGTTTTCAAAATACAATAAAAAATGTACTTTTGAATAAAATCTTGTACTTTATTTGTTAAATATTTACAAAACTAAAACTACTTTTGCATGACAAATTAAAATTCAATCTTTAAGATGTTATTTCAGGAAAATTCATGTGTCAATCACATAGACTAGGTTAAGGACCATCCTTCTATTATTTCATGGTCGGTAGCCTTTTACCTTATGTTGGGTCTCACAGACATGATACTTACAAGTTGCCTATGGAGTTCCTTCTAGAAGAATTGCTATGGCTTCGGTCCTGATTTTGAGCTCCCCATAACTTAAATTATTACACTAGTCTCGATCTTCGACATGTGACATCACATTTTTTTTATTTAATTCGGGTTTTCTTATGACTTGTTTAAGTTTTCTTTAAATTTTCTTACGATCTGTTTATATTTCCTGTACATTAGTACATAAAATTGTATCAATCTTGCAGCAGCAGCAGAAATCCCAGGTAAGCATGTTTATTTTATATTTACCGCATGTTAGTACATTCTTACTACTTTTACTTCTGCATTTATTTATAAAACTTGCAAAGGACCTAGGGTAGACAATAGTAAGACATATGTTAGGTGGTACCCTGTGACAGGCTATGACTCAGCATTTTACATGTTCACATAAACTTTAAACCCATAATCGCTACAATATGGAGATAAGGGTAAACTTTGTGGGCGACACGACGATGATGCAACCAATCAAGGCCCGACATGAAACAAGTTCTAATTCAACTAAAATTTCCTTAGTTTAAAATAATATAACTCATAGAATTTCGAGGTATCTCAAATACTCACTCTATCTTTAGACATTTACACAACCATGTTGTGTAATATAATTGCTAACTCTCTTTAGGCTCTTAGGATGTCGTTCAGTATGACGTAAACTCTTCTATCTTTGTATGCTATTTGCATGATTTAGGCATCATGCAAGTGTAAGCCCTAAATAATATGGCTGGATTGAAGCTTCAAATATCATCATTTTAAAAATTTAGGCTAAATAGTAGGATAGTTCGGGAAGTCATTGAGGTTTTTCTTGGATCCATGACATCCCCTACCTTTCACTCCATTGGCTGCCAAAAATAATTGCTCCTATTTGGTCCTTCCACATTTGACTTTCCATGTCCTACATTAAAAACCTAAATGTTAAAATCTTAAAGACAAAACCACTGATCTTAATCTAGAGTATCTTAGAGAATTTTGATTGCCTAAGATGTAATTAGTTATAGTGGCTTGCCCTATAGGGAACTTGAAATCCAGGTAAAATAAACCCTATATAATCTTCAATATTAGGTAGGGGAACTTGTCAGTCACATATAAAACAGTTCGCAAACCAAATAGATGTCATAAATTATGTAGTTTATATGATCGAGCCCACTGTTAGGTAGTATGTCTATCTTTCTGGATGGTGTATCACTTGTAGTGTTGTGTTCAATTGTAAAAGTTAATAAATGTATGAGATTGTCGGCATATTTTTAGGTTGAGTATTGTATTTTGAAATGGGGTCGCCTACAGAAATTGTCGGCAAATTTTAGATTTTAAATATAATTTAAATATATATATATAATTTAAAAGATAGCATTTGATTTTGAAAATAATTTTTAAATTTGAAAAATTTTAAGATATGAAATCAAACCTATCTCACATCCCAAATAGTTTATATAAACTAGCACCGCACCACAAACCGTGTATCTATCTTAAAGAATAGACACACTGCTTGATGATAGGGCTCAATTAAATAAACTAGAAGATTTGTGACATCCGTTTGGTCTGCGAACCAATTTTATAAGCCGACAAGTTTCCCTGTTTAATATAAATGAATCAAGCAGGGTTTATATTACCTGGGTTCTTAAAGTTCCCTATAAGGGCAAGCCCTATAGTTAATTACATCTTAAATGACGAGAATCATTTAAGAAAACTCTCGATAATGATTAGTGATTTTGCTCCCAAGAATTTCAAAGTTTAAGGTTTTGAAAGGATTTGAGTTTTGGAAATTTCAATTGGGAATAGATCAAATTTGGAACAGTTAATTTCAGGAGTTCAAAGGAAGAAAAGTAGGAGAAGCTGAAGATCCAAGAAGAATCTTGGCAACTTCCCAAACTATCCTATTATTTGGCTTCAATTTGGGAATTTATTTAATGTTGCAATCCTGCCAATTTTAATTAATTAGGACTTATATTTGTATGACACAGTCATGCAAATAGCCTCGAAGATGTGAGGGTTTATGTCGTACCAAACGACTTCCTCGGAGTCCAAAGACTGGTTAGGGCTTAATTTGCATAACATGATTATGTAAATGCCTAACGAGAAGGTTAAGGATTTATGTTGCACTAAGCAAACTACCTCGAAATCCTATGGCTTGGTTATTTAAATCTAAAAAATATTTTGCTGAAGTAGATCCAAGTTTTGCTGATAACGATGGCCGTGCTGCCCACTGTGCTCCAAGCTCCTTGTTGTTGTAGAGGTTTAGTTTTAGAAGTCATAAATCAGGAGATGAGAGAAGTGTTTTGGTTTAGAGAAAATCTTAAAATCCAAGTGTTTTTAATATTTTAATTAAAACAAATCTTAAAGTTGATTGAACATAACCGATTAAGATCCCACGGTTCTGTCATCCCGGTGTTGACCTCATTTTTTATGAGGTCTTCTCTTCTTCTTTTTAGTACTTAGGATTTAGCCTTAGGATTTTCCTTTGACTATCCTAGAGGATTAGAATTGGGACCCACCACCTAGAAATTCAAACCACTTCTTAACTCCCTGTAAACTCCACAAACTTGATTGTAAACCCCTAATCAAGGGTTGAAATCAAATGTGGAAGTTTAAAGGATGAGTTCCTATAGGACTCTTTGGCCTTAGGATCGCCTTCAGGTGGCACTAGTGCAGTGAAGGGCTGACTTACACACACACTACACTCATACACTATACTTTTACACACCTCCTAAAACCACACCTATACCCAACTTGACCTCTGACTCATGGAGGTGATTCACATGGATGGTCCTTAACCCCTAAGCCGCTTGGTAAGAGGGTTAGGAACAACATAGTGAATGCCTCAAATGAGTCCCTTCATGGCTCATGTGGGCTTGATATGGCTTCATGACTCAAGCAAAATGATTTCATTCCACTTACATCTCTCAATCTTCAATTTTCTAAATTTTCAATTTTTGACCCTCAGGACCCTACACCCTGCCTTAACTACAAAACCTCGAAATTACCCAAATTTTTCAAAAAAATCTCCAAATACCCAAAATCCCTCAAAACCAATCCCAAACATTCCCACATTACTCAAATTGATCATTCATAGCCAAAAATACCCAAAATTCCAAAAAATACCCCCAATACCCTCCAAATACCCAAAATGCCCCTCTTGACCCAAAAATCCAAAAATTCCGAAAATTCTCAGAAAATTCCAGAAAATCCCAAATATTTCCAATTTCATTTTGTTCAACTACACCATGGGCCAATTTTGTCAATCTACCCCACTTTTGTCAAAATCCCCAATTTGACACATTTTAACCCAAAGTGAACCCAATGTCAAACCAATCCTACCCAATTGAACCAAATTCTGGTCCAATTCAATTCTAAAATTCAATTTAACATCCACAATATCAATCTAGACCAAATCCAAGTCCAATATGATTTACATTTGAATCCAATTTCACTTTTGACCTTAAAGCCCAATTTGGACCCATGACCCAAACTTAGCCCAAACTAACCTAGTTCAACTCCAATTAACCCCAAACCTTTTCTAAACCTTCCTTAACATCCCCACAAACAAAACACTAACATGATTTGCCCAAAATTTGGACCCAAACCCCACTCAAATTCAACCCAAAGCTAAAAGACCCAATTTTGACCTAAACCCAAACCTAACCCAAATAAGCCCAAACCCCAAAATCAAAACCCAACCAAAGTCAAAACCTCTTTGAAACACTCCCATAAATATTTCCCAACATTAATTTTACATCAATGTCAACCCTAGCCCAACATTGGCCCAAGTTAGCCCAATTTGATCTACATTGGCCCATTTACCATAGAGGCCCAAATCCAACCCCATTCAAACCCAAATCACTCCAAACTTATTTCAAATCACTCATGACATATCCCTAAACCAAACCCAACAATTATTTGGCCCAAACTTCTACAAAACTCCCATCCATGAATTCATTCTTAAACCTAAAGGCCCATCCCCTTAGCCTTCCTAAAAGCCCATCAAAAATAATTTCAAAAGGCCAAAGCCCACATGACAATCCTCTATCATCATCCATTTGATAAAACCATCTCCTAAGTTCTAAATTCATGATAAAATAAATCCAAATCAAGCCATATGCCAAATCCCATCAAATCACCCCTAAATTACCAAAATTTTTAAAACCTTTTTCATGAAATTGACCAAACTTTTCCCTAAGCCAAAGGTGAGCCATGAAGCCATGCATGAGCCCCATGGGAGCCATGAGAGCCATGGAATCTACTTTCCAACTCACCAAATCATTAATGGCAAGAGAGGGGATCTCTTTCTTAAACCCTTTTTTACCTTAAGCATGTCACACACTAAACCATGCTTAGCCACCTCACCATGGATGGAGACTTCACCACTCCTTCTAAGCTGACCTAAATGATTCCCTCGGCTCAAAATCGGGTCTTGGGGAGGTGCACCAAGCCTATTTCTATGGGTTGACCCAAACCGAGCCAAAATGAGCCTTCTCCCATTCCATTTAAATCCAACTCCTTTACACATGTCCATGGCCGATTGATTGAACTAAACCCCGAGCCCTGACCCACCTGAACAAGATGGTGACCAGTGCCTGGCCGGCCAGCCACCAGGCCGCCGGAAAACACCATGGCCGAGACCTTGGGAGGAGCCAAAAAATTCAATTCTCCCTTGCTGAGCTGCCCCATGCCCAATGGCCACCATGGCTGTTCTTCCCTTGACCTAAGCAGCTGATCCCAAGCCTTAAGCCCCACAGGAGGCTCTCCACCCTCTCCTATTTAAAACTCACCTCCTCTCGGCCATGAGAGGTGCTTGAACCAGAACCTTACCGAAACCCTACCAAAATTGCTTCGGACCACTCTCCACACTTAGAGCGAGTTGATCCCCAGGTGACAATTTGCCCTAATCCCCACCAACGAGCCCGATTTCTCGGCCGAAATTCCACCCAAAACGGGACATCTCCCGACTCTCCACCAAATTCAAATTAAACTCACCCACACCTGCACAAGGTCAGAGAAGGAGTTCCCCGGTGAAAGCCCCCTCTCCGGGCCACCCATCCATTCCGGACTCTAAGCTTTGTAATCGAGCGTGGTCGAAATCATACATGGACAATTCACCATCCCAGAGGACTTCATCCGGAGCTTGCTTGGACCCGATCGAATATGACACAACTCTCGGATCGAAGCTTCACTTCTGCGAGCAAAGGTATGGACTCACTCTTCTTCCCGAGCTTACGGAGATTCTCTATTTAGTTTGAGTCGATTTCGATACATGTTCTACGTATGGATGTGTTCGTCTCCTTAAGACGAATCCATAGAGCATAAGAACACGAAAATCTGTTGAGAATGGAGTGAGAAATTAGGGCTAGAAGGTTGACGGTCACGGGTGCACACCAGTCGTAGACGATGACTGGGAGCTGTCGGATCGAGCGTGTATCGAACGAACGGTCTGGATTGAGCCGGACAGCGCGATGGTACGTGAACCTCGGGGCCTTGGAGCACTGAGTCGGATGGCGGCGCCGAATCAGAAGAAGACGCGTGGCCTTCCGGAGCTGCCGAGGATGGCGTGGCGCCGCGTGGATAAGTAGGAAATTAGGGTATTTTTTATTTATTTAATTCCCTAAACTTCAAAAATACATAACTTTGTGTAGGAAAATCAGAAAAATAAAATAAAAATACCCTCTTGCTCAGTGAACAGAGGAGAATAATGTGGAAAAGAAATCATTTAATTTCATCAAGTATTTTATTTTTAATTATTTATTTACTCTCTGCACTATTTCAATTCTCCATGCATGTATACAATTCACGCATGACATGAGACCATAGGGCTTTTAAAGCCTCCGAATTTGGCAACATTCACTGAATTTTCCAAAGTCGGAGGCCACCTATGAAGAGTTATTGATTTTTCAATTCTAGGTCACTATTCGAGTATTTTAATTCTAATAATTAGCATGTTATGAAATAAATTCTAGGAAAATTTGGTGATGTTTCTTATGATGAAGAGGACCTAGGAAAAATGTTTTTGAGTTAACTCACTTGTAATAACCACTAATTGGCTTAAACACCCAAAATAGAGCTTTAATTAATTAGAGCTAATCATACATCAAATTGACTTGAAATCAATTCTCCACTGACCTTTAGGATTAGAGGAATCCACCATAAAATTTTGAAGTCAATTGGACTTGGTTAGCCCTATCAAATGGGTTGATTAAGCCATTTAGCCAAAATTAAACTTCAAAAATTCATAATTTTCAAAATACTTCTAAAAAATTCACCAAATTGGGTTTAAAGCATCTCTGATATCAGGGGAATTTAAAAAAATTAAAATTGTAATTTTCTAAAAAAGTTGATTTTTTGCATTATTTTAATATTTTAATAATTAAAAAATAATAAAAATCACAAAAATAACAAAATTCACCAAAATGTCACATTTTGAATTTTAATCACTTAGGAACAAGCCCCATATTTTTCTTAAGTCTCTATGATGAGATATTAAATTTTAAAACCCTAAGGTAATTTTAAAATAAAAAAATGTATTTTCTAGCATTTCCATTAAAATAATTCTAATAAATCAAAGAAAAATAAAAAAAAATTATGAAAATTGGTTCTCTGGTTTTCTTGATATTAGAGAGATTTTTGAAAATATAAAATTCATTTTTCAACTTTTATTTTATTTTTAAATTAATTAATACTCCAATACCCAAAATAATTATAGTAAAAATAATATAATTCAAAAAATCACCAAAATTGGTCCAAATGGTCCTCTGGTCATTAGGAATGTCCCATAATTTTCTTAATGACAGAAACTTTCCCTTGGTCATGTTATTAAATTTTCCTTGAAAATCCTTATTTTCCACCAAAAATAATTATATAAATAAATTAAACACAGAAAAATCACATTTTGTCCTCTAATGTTTTGATTGATATATGAGTGAAGTCACATAAAAATTTTAAATTCATTTAAGCTCAATTTAGTGAGTTATGAAATTAGTATGTTTAAAGGGCAAAATAGTAATTAAAATTTTAAATTTTAGGTTTAATTAAAAGGGTGGGTAAAATATTTGATACTAAGTTGATTTTGGATGTTTGAAACTTAGGTAATTAAAGGGTAGAAACCTACCAAATAATTTGAAAATAATTAAAATAAACCTTAATTAAATAATTGTTTAAACTTGGAAGAAAAATAAAAAAATTTGGAATTATTAAAATAGGGATATTATTAGGAAGAAATTTATTCTTTAATCTAAGAATCCCTAAATTAATCACCTCAATAATATTTAAATCTTAATTAAAATGATAATCCAAATTCAAAATTTAAAATGCTAAAAGACTTAATCATTAAATTAAATTGAAATTAAAACATTTAAATTAAATAGTTTTAAAATTTCAATTAAATTAATACTTTAACAATTAAAATTAAATCATCCCTAAAGCATAAAAAATAAAATATTAAATTAAAATTAAAAAAATAATAATAAAATTAAATTAAAATTTATATTAAATTAAAATTAAAAATAAAACCAAATTAAAATTTAAATTAAAATCAAAATAAAATAAAATAAAATTAAATTAGATTAAAATTTAAATTAAATTAAATTAAGTTAAATTAAATTAAATTACATTAAATTAAATTAAACTAAAACATATTAAATTAAATTAAATTAAACAAAAAAATAAAATCAAGTTAAAATTAAATTAAAATTAAATTGAATAAATAAAATTTGAATTAAAACTAAAACTAAATCAAATTAAATTAAATTAAAATTAAATTAAATTAAATTGAATTAAATATAACATCACTTAAGACATAAATAATTCAAAAATAAATCTAAAACAACTTGAACACTATTCCAAACTTAAACCCATTAATTAAAATTAAGTCGAATCACAAATTACTTGAACATCGATTTGACCTCAAAAGCTCTTGTTGTCATAACTCCTAAACAGCGTATTAAGTGAAGTGTTACTTCACTCATAGGATATTCAAATGTTCTAGTTCACTGAGCAAGATAGCAAAACTTGAACTCCTGGATGATTGATTCATTGTATAATTAAATTCTCTTGAATTTAAAATAATTCTAGAAATATTGAAAGGATGTTTAAGATTCGTCTTAAGCACTTCCTCAATACGATAGGATGTTTATAAGAACAATTGAACTTAATTGTTCTTTCATGAAGAAAATCGTCCTCAAACCAAAACACAAGAACCTAGACGTCATGGGAGATGACTAGCTATAGGATTATGAACTTGGTAGAAAACCATAACCCTTCCCTTAGCTTTACCTAGGAACTTGCTTTAAATGCTTAAATATTCTAAATTGTGTTTAAGTGCAGCCTGGGATGACGGGGAGACCCTCCAGGTACGATTTTATTTTATTGCAATTTACCTTCTTGCAATTTACCTTATTGCAAATGCACTTACTTTTCTTGCATGATAAATAACTGTTGCATGAAAACCCACACCTTTAGGATAGTCCCTAAAACTAAAACCAAAACTAAATTAAAAGTCGTTGCAAGATAAAATTCACTGGCACAATATTTCAAAATATAAAACAACTCAAAATTTAATCACAAACAAAACAACAAAACTACAACTACAACTAAATTAAAACGTTTTGTTGGATGATCGGGAATACCTCGGATGATGTAACCTACGTATTGCTAACGAGATTTCCCACGGTCTAAATGAAAGTGTGGAACTAATTTAGTTGAGTTTAGCAAATTCATCTGGACTAAGTGAATCTGATAAAAATAACGATGCCGGAAGGATGGAACCATAGGATCTTAACCGGTGTTGTTATAATCAATTTTAAGATTTGTTTTAATTAAAACATAAAAAACACTTTGTTGGCATCATTTTTTTTATATATTACATGTGCGGGAAATTGACTTGGATTGGTCCATCCACCTGCGAACTTTTTCAGATGACCCCTGACGATGAAACAGACCACGCGAGTGTGTCTGGGACATCGATATTACATAGGAAGGACATTTATTTTGCTATGGCTTTGCAAGCGGGGTAAAAATTGTGCAAATTATCGTTTTTAGCGCGATCGTCTGAAAGTCACTCGAACGACTCCGGATGACGAAACGGATCACACGATTGTGTCCGGGACGTCGATTTTACCTACAGAGGATGTTCATTTTGCTACGACATCGCGAGCAGGCTTAAAATATGTGAATTATTATTTTTTGGCCCATTTGCTAAAAAGTGGCTCGAGCGGCCCCGAACGACCCCGGATGACGAAACAGACTGCACCATTGCGTCCAGAACGTCGATTTTAGCCAAGAGGGACATTCGCTTCGCTGCGAGGACGTGTACGGGTTAAGAGTATGCGAAGGATAATTATATTATTATTATTATATAATATATTATATATATATATATAATATTATAATTATCCTATAAATCCATCACTAAAACTCTCCCTCTCTCCGAGAATTGCGACACAGCAGCCGCAGCCTCCCCATTCGCGAACCCAAGCGTGCTCGTCGTCGAGGCTCGCCGCCGCCGGACGTCCTCTCTTCGCTGGAGCTCCCCTCCTCGCCGGCGAAGCCCAGCACCGCCTCCCTCGCAACTCTTTTCGCGAGCTCTCTTCCCGAGCTCCCTCTCTCTCGTCTAGGGGTGTGGGTTCGATCGCCCACACGAGGTGCGTGCGCCAGCGTGAGTTGGCGTGTCTACGTGCCTATGTGATGGATCGTTGATTTACCTAGAGTGAGCTATAGGTTAGGAATCTTGTGCGTTGGCCAATTCCTATTTGTAGCCTAGCGATTTCCCTGTTCTGAGCTTTAGATCTTAATCCTGCTGGGTTGGAATCCCAATTTCCCACGGTTTTGGCGCTCATAATCTCCCTTGGAGGGATTAGTTGAGTTCGATCTTAGAGGACGGGAAAAGCTTTGTAGCTAGTCCGTCCTATAAGATCGGGGCGATCGTAGCGCGGAAAAAGCTTTGTAGCTAGTCCGCCCTACGAACGGTGGCGAGTTTCCCCACGAGAAATCGGAGGGGGAAGCCCTCCACGTTGCCACGCCAAAGCTGGAGGCGGCGATGCCGCACATCCAAGAGCGTCAACCCTAGGTACCTATGTGAGGTCGTTAGGACGAGTTCGACATGCCGTCGAGTGTTGGGGTCGTGTTCCATGTGCATGCTCCATCTTGTTGCATTTTGCATGTGACCACTTATTGCATTATATTGCATGTTTGTATGTTTGTGCATGTTGGTCTGGTTGCATGTTGCACCTTATTCTGTGTTTGCATTTCCATTTGCACCGCACTTTTATGATTCTCCCTAGTGAGTTTATTCCACCTTCGGGTCACTGCCTCCCCGGCATACCCATCCTTTTGGGCCGCTGCCACTACGGCATGCTCACCTTCGGGTCACTGCCTCCTTGGCATACCCATCCTTTAGGCCGCTGCCTTCACGGCATTCCTGCTCTTTTTGAGTCACTGCCTTTATGGTATACTCACCATCACCACTTTGGTGCATTCTCTTTGCATGTAGCATCCTTGCATTTTGCATGATGTGTGTGCTTGCCCTTTTGGGTGCCAGTTGTGATTGTTCCGTACTTCAGTCGAGCAATCACAATGTGGGCTTCTTGCATGACTGTTTGCTTACCCATTCTTCGATGACTTGTCCTACTCGTTAGGAGAGTGACCATGTGTCGGTCGCGATGCCTTAACGAGCATTGCTTGCTGGGTTGAGCCTAATGAGCAATGCGAGTTAAGTCATCGGGATCGACACAAGTATGACTGTGCTAAGGATCCAATGGATCTAAATTTTTTCACATCTCTTCGTGACGCCCTTTAGATCCTTCAGATCTTTAGGATGGGGCCGGTATGGCGACCCCGTCAAAGTCATACTATACCCAGTCTTACCCTGCACTTAGGCACTAGGTTTGTGCACTTTCGTTAGATGTTGTGCTAGGCTAGGACTTAGGTTGCTAGGTCGTCTTTTTGATGCCTAGCTATTGTTCTTTGATGGATTGGTTGCCACTAGCAGGTATCTTTCTTCCGCACTTTGCTCGTGATGTGATTGCATGCTTCATATGTATGGTAGTGTGTTAGGGCGCTTTTCTGCAGGGAGCCATACTTATTTATACACACACACAGGTACCGCTATGGGGGGAGCAAGTGATGATTTATGACATTTTTGTTTGCAGGTGCTATTAGCTCCCCCATTTATAAAGCATGACTCATTCTACGTCATTTGCTTGTGAGCTTTCCCCGCTAACACTTGTTTTCATGCAGGATTGAGTCTTTTTATTTTCCTTTGTACTTTTAGAGTCTAGGAGAGTCCTGTAGCATAAATAAGATACGTGCACGGGTTCCGAGGCGTTTTCCGCGGGAACCACGTGGAGGGGACTAGGAGCAGATGCTCATGCCCCGTATCTTAATTCTGCATTTTCATATTGATGTATAGAATTAGGACCGGGCATGTATATGCGGAGTCCGGCCGCATTTTCTTTTCTCGGATTATGTTGCCGGTCCAGCGGCATTTTGGCCTCTTTTATTTTATTATGGAGTGCTTTCTTTCTTGCTTTTATTGCATATTTGCATGCCGCATGTGTTTTTCTTGTTTCTTTTACGTGATGCGGGATTTCACGATATCATTTAGGCTCTTTAAGGACCCTAAAATTGTAAACTTTATATGTTAAAAATCCTAATAAAATATTCAAGATAAATGAAGTTTAGGATTAAAATATTCAAGATTTTAAAATATGCACTTTTACTTTCTTGCATGGCCTTCGGGCCGGATTTTAAATGGGTTGCATTGCATGGCTATCACCCAAGTCATACTAATAGGGTCTCCACATTACTTAAGGACCGCTCTAGATAACTGCATTCATGTTTACATGTCCCGAGGAGGAGTCCCCGTGTTTCTCCAATCTGACTGGCCCAGCATACCTTTATAGGTGGTTTTCTAGTGCGCCTAAGGTGTTAGAAGGCTCCCCGACCCAGACGGGGTGTAAGTCCTTTTGTTTGGAGCGTTTGCAGCTTTGTAGCTGAACCTCCCTCTCTCTTCCTTTCCTGAGGCATCTTGTCACTTTGGCAGGTGTAAGACCCACCTCTTGAAGCTCCAGCTTATAGTCATAGGATAGAGTTTCCTTCCTTTGACCTTAGGGCTACCGAGGTCCCCGTGGATAATGTAATTCTTGGATTGCTGACCGGGGATCTCAGGATGTGTTGGGTTGACTACCTTCACGTTCGGGTAGACTTAGGGTTCTACTGCTTTGGATGACGAGTCTGTGGTACCCTGACTTGGCTACCTCTACCCCTTTAGGATTACTCCTTCCTTCCTTTGACTACCCTGTCGAGCCACTGTCGCTCCTTGACTTCGTTGATATCATTTTGACGGCCCGATGCCAATGAGTTGCCGCCCGTTTGGGATACGACAATTTGTCCTCTGCCCTTATGGCCCGGACGTGCTTTGACGTGTTGGGATACCCCGTCAAGATGATTTAGGTTATTCTGTGGGTTTCGTATGCTGATGAGCCGCTACCCCATTTGGGATGTGAGAGACTCACTCTCTGCCTGATGGCTTAGCGAGAGCTTTGAAGCGTCGAGACTTTTCCACACGGAATAATCTCCCTTTGATTGCCTATACCCCAGGTCTATGATAATATAAAGCGAATCTCCTTTTATCGAGAGTATTCTTGGGTATCCCCCAAGATGTAATTAACCAGTAGGAATACGTTCCTCTGGGAGTGTTCTTGACCCCAGAACAGGTACATACACTTGACTCTCTGCTTATGGGTAGTCTACGTAGATACTTCTTTCGCGGATATTGGTTCAAGGTGCCTCTACCCGATCTTGTTTGGGTGGACATGCTTGACTTATCCTTGCGAGGTTTATCGCACGTAGACTCTCCATGTTTTTCTTTTCTCTTGTTTGTCACTTTGTCGTATGTCCCTTCTTAATCGGTTCCTCTCCTCTTCGAATCACTTATTTGATTTGAGAGGGAGATTTATTCGAATAGGGGAAGTATACGACAACTGACAAGCTGGCGACTCCTTTTAAAATAAAAAAAAAGAGAGAAAAAGAACGGAGAAAACAAAACTGGCGACTCCACTGGGGAGGAGTTTCTCTCTGCATACTTGGAGCTTCGCATTTTCTGGGATTATAGCCTCTCTCCATACTTGGAGTTTCGCTCATATTATCGTGACCTGGTTCTCTTCCTTCGAGTCACAATTGAGCCTTTGGTGAGACCTTGGTTTTCAGTCCATGTATCGGTTGCTAGGGGTAGCAACTCGATGCATTCTGTCCCTTCTCTCACCCTCGACATTTCAGTTGCAGCATTATCGCATGCATCGATGTCGGTGTAGTTTTGTGATTGGTTTCTTGACCTTTCCTTATTTTTTATCATTGTCCCTTTTTGCCCTGCTACGTGGAAGAGCAGAAAGATGGATATGATCGTTGCCGCCAGGG
The DNA here is from genome assembly GCA_022702705.1 of Papilionanthe hookeriana x Papilionanthe teres. Lineage (NCBI taxonomy): Eukaryota > Viridiplantae > Streptophyta > Magnoliopsida > Asparagales > Orchidaceae > Papilionanthe > Papilionanthe hookeriana x Papilionanthe teres. Next base: position 54,803,417 of record CM040425.1, read on the forward strand.
AGAACTCTTTCCCCTCTCCTCAAGCGTTTATGTGCTCCTGAGGGTGTCATAACCTTCAGTTCTTTCGAGCACCCCTGTGGGGTTACCTTACGTAATCCTACGCCCTTTGAGACACTTTTCCCTGTGCCCTCCCCCTTAAAAGGAGAGACGTGCACCTTGAGTCTTTCATGCGCCATCTGAGGCATTTTCTCTATGCCCTCCCCCTTAAAAGGGAGACGTGCATATTGAGTTGTTTTTACGCTCTCTCAGACGTTTTGCTCTATGCCCTCCCTTTTAAAAGGGGAGACGTGCATATTGAGTTGTTCCTGCGCTATCTGAGGCGTTTTCCTCTGTGTCCTCCACCTTTAAAGGGGAGTCGTACACATTTAGTTGTTTTTGCTGTGGTGGCTCGCGTCTCGTTCGCATCTTTTGTAAAAAGAGGACAACGCTCGATAGCGATGCGCCGCCGCACCTGACGGTCTTTTCTAGACTTGTCCCTCCGTGTTCTCACGTGTCTCCTTGCCATAGGCAGGTGAGTTTTCTTTTAGCGATGAGGTTTGTCACTATCGTCGTCGTTGTGACATTTGTCCCGACTCTCTTTCGTTCCAGTTTTCCACGAGGATCCACACTGTCCCTCGATTAGGCGGGAAGGCCATGAGGACCGGGAATAGATTCTCTGCAAATTTAGCAGCATTACTTGTATCAGGTTTCTATACCCATTTTCACTCCCGTTTAGGAGGTGCCTTCGGCCCCCGTTTTGATTCATGTTTGCTACTGTCCCCGTTGAGCGGACCACGTCCTCATTGGACATTTGCTACGTGGCCCCCCTTTGAAAAGGAGTTGTGCATGTAGTACTACTTTCGTTGTAGCAACCCGCATTGGTGTTACTTTTCCCTTAAGGAAAGGACTAGTGCCAGATGGCGATACGCTATAATGCTCTTTCCTGCTTACTAGCCTCTATTTTAGTCCTTCCATATGTTTAGGATTTCCATCCTCACGGATGTTGCATTATGTAAGAGTGCTAGAGTTACCAGTTATGGTACCGTCCTCTGGCGGTGTGGACTGGGTCCCCGCCATGATTTGTCTTGGTTCCGGCCCAAGATTTATACTTAAATCTTGAAGGTTGAGAATCACATTTCTCGTCCTCCGACGTTGAGGACCATGTCGACGTCATGGCTTGTTTTGGTTCTGGCCCGGGATGGTGCTAAATCCCGTCGGCTGAGAATCAATTCTTCATCTTCTGGCGATGTGGACCATGTTGTTGACCTCATTTTTGATGAGGTCTTCTCTTCTTCCCTTTAGTACTTAGGATCTAGCCTTAGGCTTTTCCTTTGACTATCTTAGAGGACTAGAATTGGGATCCACCTTTTAGAAATTCAAACCACTTCTTAACTCCCTACAAACTCCACAAACTTGATCGTAGACCCCTAATCACTCAGAGGGTTGAAATCGAATGTGGAAGTTTAAAGGATGAGTTCCCATGGGACTCTTTGGCCTTAGGATCGCCACAGGTGGCTCAGTGCAGTGAAGGGGCTGACTTACACACACACTACACCTATACACTACACTTTCACACACCTATACCTAACTTGACCTCCCGACTCATGTAGGTGATTCACATGGATGGTCCTTAACCCCCGAGCCCTCGGTCAGAGGGTTAGGAACAACATAGTGGATGCCTCAAATGAGTCCCTTCATGGCTCATGTGGGCTTGATATGGCTTCATGGCTCAACCAAAATGATTTTATTCCACTTATATTCACCCAATCTTCAATTTTCTAAATTTTCAATTTTTGACCCAAGGACCCTACACCCGCTTAACTTTACCCAAAACCCTTAAAATTACCCAAATTTCTCAAAAATTTCCAAATAACCCAAAATTCCCCAAAATCAATCCCAAACATTTCCACATCACTCAAATTGATCATCCATACCCAAAAATATCAAAAATTCCAAGAAAACCTCCAAATACCCTCCAAATACCCAAAATACCCCCCTTGACCCAAAAATCCAAAAATTCAGAAAATTCCCAGAAAATTCCAGAAAATCCCAAATATTCCCAATTTCATTTTGTCCAACTACACCATGGGCCAATTTTGTCATTTTACCCCACTTTTGTCAAAACCCCCAATTTGACCCATTTTAAACCCAAGTGAACCCAATGTCAAACCAAACCTATCCAATTGACCCAAATTCTGGTCCAATTCAATTCTAAACTTCAAATCAACATTCCCAACACTAATCTAGACCAAATCCAAGTCCAATTTGATTGAAATTTGAATCCAATTTCACTTTTGGCATTAAAGCCCAATTTGGACCCATGACCCAAACTTAACCCAAACTCACCCAATTCAACTCCAATTAACCCCAAATCTTTTCTAAATCTTCTTTAGCATCCCCACAAGAAAAACCCTAACATGATTTGCCCAAAAATTTGGACCTAAACCCCACTCAAATTCAACCCAAGCATTAAGGCCCAATTTTGACCTAAACCCGAAACCTAACCCGAATGAGCCCAAACCCCAAAATCAAAGCCCAACCAAAGTCAAAACCTCTTTGAAACACTCCCATAAACATTTCTCAACATTGATTTTACATCAATTTCAACCCTAGCCCAACATTGGCCCAACTTGGCCCACTTGGACCTATATTGGCCCATTCACCAAAAGAACCCAAATTCAACCCAATTCAAACCCAAATCACCCCCAATTTGCTTTAAGTCACTCATGACACATCCATGAGCTAAACCCAACAATTATTTAGCCCAAGCCTTTACTAAAATTTCATTCCAAAATTTATTTTTAAAATTCAAAAGCCCACTTTCCTAAACCATCTTAAAAGCCCATCTAAAACCATTTCAAAAGGCCCAAAATCTACCCTAAAGCCCACATGACATCTCCATTTGCCATCCACTTAATTAAAGCCATTACCTAAGTCCTAAATTCATCATCAAATAATTCCAAATCAAGCCTCATGCCAAATCACCCCTAAATACCAAAATTTTCCTTAAATCCATTTCCATGAAATTGACTTCACTTTTCCCAAGCCAAAGGTGAGCCATGAAGCCATGCATGAGCCACATGGGAGCCATGAGAGCCATGGAATCTACTTTCCACCTCACCATACCCAAGATGGCAAGAGGAGGAGGCCCTTTCCATATTCTCTTAAGAGTGATTAACCACTTCCATGACTCCACTAAACCATGCTTAGACTTAATTGTACTTGGATTGTGACTTGACCCCACTAATCAAGCTGATCCAAGTGACTTTCCCTTCGGCCCAAATTGACCTTGGAGGGTGAACCTAACCCAAAACCAAGGGTTGACCCATTTAGACCCAAAACTAGCCCTTTCCCATTCCATTTTGATTCGAACCCTTTACACATGTCCATGGCGATTGATTGCACTAAACCTCGAGTCCCGACCCACTGGACACTGAGGGTGACCCATGCCTGCCGGCCAGCCGCCTGTGTCGCCGGAAAACACCATGGCCGAGAGCTCACATGTGAGCCCAACTTGGAATTCTCACTTGCTGAGCTGCCCCATCCTCAGTAGCCATTGGAGCTGTTCTTCTCTTGCCAAGAGCAGCGGATCCCAAGCCCTAACTCTCCCTGGGAGGCCCTCCACCCTCTCCTATTTAAACACCACCCCTCTCGGCCATGAGAGGTGCTGAAAAAAACCTTAAGGAAACTCTGCCAAAATTGTTCTAGACTCCTCCCCATACACAAAGCACTTGATCCCCACTGAGATCCCCCTGCCATTTCTTCTGCGTGAGCTCGATTTCGAGTTGAAATCTAGGCCCAAAACCAGGACACTTCTCCGCGGTGAGCCAATCCCCAAATTGATTGGTTCTACACCTTCACCGGACGAGGGAAGGTGTCCACCAGCAAAAGCCCCATCTCCAGGCCAACCAGTTGCTCCAGCCTCCAAGCTTTGTGATCGGGCTTGGTCGAAATACCACCTAGACAATTCACCAGACCAAGAGACTTCATCTGGAGCTTGCTGGGATCCAATCGAAGGTGCAACAACCCTCGGATCGAAGCCACACTTCTCGCGAGCAAAGGTATGAGCTAATTCTTCATCCCGAGCTTCGGAGATTCTCCATTTCAAATGCTTTAATTTCAATGCATGATCACCGTATAGATGTGTTCGTCTCTTCGAGACGAATCCATAGAGCATAAGAACATGAAAATCCATTGAGTATCGAGTGAGATATTAGGGATTTAGTGTGGACGGCTCTCGGGTGAGGACACTTGGGGACGATGAACGGATGCCGTCCATTCAATACACGCGCGGACGAACGGCCAGGATCGCGTCGGATCAGGAGACGGTACGAGAACCGCGGGGCACGGCGGCCGGCGACTCGGATGGCGGCGTCGAATGGGAGCGCGACGTGTGTGCGTTCGGAGGCTGCCGAGGTTGACGCGGCGCCGCGTGGATAAATAGAAAATTAGGGGTATTTTCTATTTATTTGATTCCCTAAACTTCAAAAATTCATAACTTTGTGTAGAAAAATCAGAAAAATAAAATAAAAATAACCTCTTGCTCAGTGAATAGAGGAGAATAATGTGGAAAAGAAATTATTTTATTTCATCAAGTATTTTATTTTTAATAATTTATTTACTCTCTGCTATTTTTAATTCTCCATGCATGTATACAATTCACCATGGCATGAGACCATAGGGCTTTTGAAGCCTCCGAATTTGGGAACATTCCACCGAATTTTCTAAAGTCGAGAGGCCATCCCTATGAAAAATTATTGATTTTTCAAATTCATGTTACTTGTTTTGAGTATTTTAATTCCAATAAATAGCATGTTGTGAAATAAATTCTAGGAAAATTTGGTGATGTTCCTTATGACCAGAGGACCCTAGGAAAAATAGGTTTTGAGTTAGTTCATTTAAAACAACCCTAATTGGCTTAAACACCCAAAATGGATCTCTAATTAATTAGAGCTAACCATACATCAAATTGACTTGAAATAAATTCTCCACTGACCTTTAGGATCAGAGGAACTCACCATAAAAATTTGAGGTCAATTGGACTTGGTTAGCCCTACTAATTGGGTCGATTAAGCCATTTATCCATTTTAAACTTTAAAAATTCATAACTTTCAAAATACCTTTCAAAAATTCACCAAATTGGTTTTGGAGCCTCTCTGATATCAGGGGAACTTAAAAAAATAAAAATTTTAATTTTCTAAAAAAGTTGATTTTTTAATATTATTTTAATATTTTAATAATTAAAAAATAATAAAAATCACAAAAATAATAAAATTCACCAAAATGTCACATTTTGAATTTTAATCACTTAGGAACAAACCCCATATTTTTCTTAGGTCTATTTAGTGAGATATTAAATTTTAAAGCTCTAGGGTAATTTTAAAATTAAAAAAATGTATTTTATAGCATTTTCACTAAAATAATTATAATAAATCATAGAAAAATCAGAAAATTGCAAAATTTGATTATCTGATTTCCTTGATATCAGAGAGATTTTTGAAAAATATAAAATTCATTTTTCAACATTTATTTTATTTTTAAATTAATTAACACTCCAAAACTTAAAATAATTATAATAAAAATAATATAATTCAAAAAATCACCAAAATTGGTCCAAGTGGTCCTCTGGTCATTAAGAATGTCCCCTAATTTTCTTAAGGACAGAAACTTTCCCTTGGTCATGTTATTAAATTTTCCTTGAAAATCTCTATTTTCTACCAAAAATAATTATATAAATAAATTAAATACAGAAAAATCACATTTTCTCCTCTCATGTCTTTATTGACATATGAGTGAAGTCACATAAAAATTTCAAGTTCATTTGAGTTCAATTTAATGAGTTATGAAATTATTAAGCTTAAAGGGCAAAAAATGGTAATTAAAATTTTAACCCTTAATTAAAACTTTAGGTTTAATAAAAATTAACAAGCAAAATATTTGATCCTAATCTGATTTGGATGATTGAAATTTAAATAATTAAAGGATAGAAACCCATTAAACAATTTAAAATGATTAAACCTTAATTAAATAATTGATTAAACTTGGAAGAATAATAAAATTGGAATTATTAAAATAGGGATATTTTTAGGAAGAGATTTATTCTTTAATTTAAAAATCCCTAAATTAATCATTTCAATAATATTTAATTTCTAATTAAAAATGATAACTCAAATTCAAAACATTAAAAGACTTAATCATTAAACTAAAATTGAATTATTAAACTCTTTTGAAAATTTCAATTAAAATTAAAAAATAAAATTAAATTAAAAATTAAATTAAACTAATTGAATTAAATTAAATTAAATTAAATTAAAATTAAAAGTTGAATTAAATTAAAGATTAAATTAAATTAAATTAAATAAACAAATTAAATTAAATTAAATAAACAAATTAAATTAAATTAAATGAATAAATTAAATTAAATAAAATAAATAAAATCAAATTAAATTAAATTAAATTAAATTAAATTAAATTAAATTAAATTAAATTAAATTAAAGGAAATTAAATCAAATTAAATTAAAATTAAATCAGATCAAATTAATTTAATTTAACATCAAATCAAACTAAATTGAATTAAATTGAATTAAATTAAATTAAAACTCAATTAAATTAAATTAAATTAAATTAAGTTGAATTAAATATAACATCACCAAAGACATAATGAATTCAAAATAAATCTAAAATAACTTGAACACTATTCCAAATTAATTGAAATTAAACTAAATCACAAACCATTTGAATACCAATTTACCCTCAAAAGCTTTAGTTATCATAACTCCTAAACAGAATATTAAATGAAATGTTACTTCACCTATAGGATATTCAAATGTCCTAGTTCAACGAGCAAGATAACAAAACTTGAGATTCTTGGACGATTAATTCATTTGTGTAATTGAATCCATTTGGATTTAAAACAATTCTAGCAATATTGAAAAGATGTTTAAGATTCTTCTTAAGCACTTCCTCGATATGATAGGATATTTATAAGAACAATTGAACTCGATTGTTCTTTGATGAAGAAAATCGTCCTCAAACCAAAACACAAGGAACCTAGACGTCATAGGAAAGGACTAGCTATAGGATTAGGAATTTGGTAGAAAACCATAACCCTTCCCTTAGCTTTACTAGGAACTTGCTTAAATATTCTAATTGTGTTTTAAGTGCGGCTTGGGATGACGGGAAGACCCTCCAGGGTACGCTTTTATTTTATTGCAATTTACTTTCTTGCAATTTACATTATTGCAATTTCATTAATCGCATCACACTTACTTTTCTTGCATGATAAACAACTGTTGCATGAAAACCCACACCTTTAGGATAGTCCCTAAAACTGAAACCAAAACTAAGTTAAAAGTCATTGCAAGATAAAATTCATCGCCACAACATTTCAAAATATAAAACAACTCAAAATTTAATCACAAACGGAACACAAAACTACAATTACAATTAAATTAAAACGTCCCGTTGGATGATCGGGAATACCTCGGATGATGTAACCCACGTGTTGCTAACGGGATTTCCCACGGTCTAAATGAAAGTGTGGAACTCATTCGAGTTGAGTTTAGCAAATTCATCCGGACTAAGTGAATCCGATAAAAATAATGATGCGGAAGGATGGAACCGTGGGATCTTAACCGGTGTCGTTATAATCAACTTTAAGATTTGTTTTAATTAAAACACAAAAATACTTGGAAATTAAGACTTCTCTAAACCAAAACACTTTTCTTATCCCCTGATTTATGACTTCTAAAACTAAAACTGCTGCAACAACAAGGAGCTGCGAGCATGGTGGGCGGCACGGCCATCGTCATCGGCAAAACACCGAGTCTACTTCAGCAAAACTTTCCTAGAATTAAATAACAAAGCCATAGGACTTCGAGGTAGTTTGCCTAGTGCAACATAAATCCTCGACCTTTTGTTAGACATTTGCATCGCAAAGTAAGCCCTAACCGGACTTAGGATTCCGAGGTAGTCGTCCGATACGACATAAACCCTCATATCTTCCGAGCTATTTGTATGATTCTATCATATAAATATAAGCCCTAATTAATTAAAATTGGCGAGATTGAAATACTAAATAAACAATAGGACTTTCCTAAATCCAAGCCGAACAATAGGATAGTCGGGAAATTACGAAGTTCACTTCGAATCCGTAATTTCTCCTACCTTTCTTCCTTTGAATTCTCAAAACAAAAATGTTCTAAACTTGAGCCATTCCCTATTGAAATTCCAAAATTCAATCCTTTGAAAACTTAAACTTTGAAATTCTTGAGAGCAGAATTATTGATTATTATCGAGAGTTTTCTTAGGTGATTCCTGTCACTTAAGATGTAATTAACTATAGGGCCTTGCCCTTATAGGGAATTCTAAAGAACCCAGGTAATATAAACCCTGTTTAATACTTTCATATTAAGCAGGGGAATTTGTCGGCTTATAAAATTGGTTCGCGGACCAAACGGATGTCACAAATCTTCTAGTTTATTTAATCGAGCCCCACCATCAAGCAGTGTGTCTATCCTTAGGGATAGATACACGGTTCGTGGTGCGGTGCTCGTTTATATAAACTATTTGGGATGTGAGATTGGTTTAATCTTATATCTTAAAACCTTCAAATTTAAAATTATTTTCAAAATCAAATACTACTTTTCAAATTATTTATTTAAACTAAATTAAAAATTCGCCGACAACTTCTGTTAGGCGACCCCCTTTTCAAAATAAAACACATAACCTAAAAATATGCCGACACATGTCCCCGCCATGACTTGTTTCTGATTCAGCACAGGATAACGCCCAAATTCCATTAGCTGAAAATCATCTTCTCTCCTCTGTCTGGTTATGTGGACTACACTCCAGTCAGGTTTGCTTGGGATTCTTCCCTCCTCCGGATGCAAGTCATTCTCACCTTGCAGTCCGTACTGTTGTTGCTACCACGAGTTCTCTGACTTAGAAGATCGTAGGAGCATCTTCCTCTCTAAGGGGAAATATTTTCTGCTGGTTTGACGATTGTCCTAGCCCCAGTTGTTCGGTTTCTACGAGGTCTCGACTTGTCCCTACATTAGGCGAGGGCGTCCGAGAAGAATAGGAACAGGCTGCTGCAACCATAGTGGGCGACTTAGCCGCGGGTCTCTTTACCCGTTGAGATTCTAGTTTCCTCTTTGAGAGGATAGGGTCCAATTTCTTAAGATGAGTTCCTTGCTTAGATCTCTGAAATATCTAAGCATGTTGTGTAAGAACTCCTCTACTTACCATACCCCACGATCCTTATAGTAGGAGACCGAGATATACTTCTCAGTCCACTACAAGATCTGGATGTTTGCCATCTGTTGTGCAGGCCATAAGACCCGCCAAGGAGTTGCATGGAACCCTTGGCGTGGTATTTAGTGACACTTGCCAGATGTTGTGCCAGGTATCACTGATGATCATGTTGGAGTGGCTTTTGCCCATATTGGATGTTAACTCTTTCCACAAGTTATAAGGAAAATTTTGTGGCTTCCTCTTCATCGCGCTAGATGAATTTGCCTATGTCGATAAAGGGAGATCCGGGGCATACCCCGTCGATTCCCTCCTTATTTGAGGACATAAGTTGATCGCCGTACTTCGGTGAATACTCATTGGGTTAGGCAAATTCTTGCCACCATGTCTCTTGATATTCCGACGCTACATGTAGAATGACTTTCCACATTTGACAGCGAGGAGTTTACTTGCCTTTGTTTTGAAGAGTGCTTTATTCGACCTCTTTCATTTATTAAGCAAGGCTATAGTTGAAGTTTTATACTTCGATTGGGGGACACCCCAAAAAATTATTTTGTTGATAACATGTTGTATTGACTAGTCCATTTTGCTAGCCTTAGTCGATCCATGTTTAGCTGTGATGCACATCTCTCAGGCTATTTGAGAGTGCCTCATTCAGTTTGAGCTATGTTTGCCTTTTGGCTAAGCTCTTGATGAGAGCATTTCTTTGCTATGACCACTTATTTTTCTAGCATTTTATTTAGTCAGTCTACTTTGAACCTGACTAGGATTTGGTGCCTCACCTATCTAGGACCTTATTGATTTTTAGTCTGTTCTTTGTGAGAAAGCATCACTATGAGATGGATTCATCTCCTATATCCAACCTCATGGATATTTTGTTTGACTTGGTTGATTTTTATCACCATGTTAATATTCATGTTGAATCGATTAAAACACTTTGTCATGATAAATCGGTCCATGACTCATCGGGATATCTTGATATCCGACACTATCGGTTAGACCTCGCTTGCTTATCTAGCCGAGATATACCTTGACCAAGAGGCGAGTGGCTTCTTATCCTCGTACCTCTTGATATTTCGGCTTAATTTACGAGAGGTCGTTGAGACGCTTACGAAAGGACTCGTGCTCCTTAGTTGATCTTATCTTGGATTTTCCTTCGATGTTTCTTGAGGTTGAATCTATGATAGATCCTGAGGATGGGTTTAAGCCAGACTAAGTATGCACCTTCTTAGGATTTGCTGATCTTCATGGTTCGGGGGATTTGAATTATGTCTTGATGACCAAATCCCTTACTTTAATGAACTTTCACCTAAGTCCTGAGAACACCTCAGAGTGACTAGATGGGTGTCATTGAGATGTGAGTAGTTTCAGAGACTATTTAGATCTCTTACGTTTCCATTCAGCTAGACCAATGGAAGTTTAACAAGTAATGGACCATAAAATTCTAAGAATCTTTCTTCGGGAGAATTTTGAGTCAAAAGAAATTACTTTATTACAAAAGAAGCTCACCAGATATAGTGATTCTCAGGAGAGATAAAAAAAAGTGTGAAAGGCTTCAAAATAAAAAAAAAGAAAAAAAATTAAAAAAAATGATCAACACTCCTGAGAAGAAGCTTGAGGTGAGTGGGAAATCAAAATTTTCGATATAAAGAACCTTTTGATTTCAAAATTCTCCTGGTAAGATCCTTAGAATATTAAGGTTCGGATAATTGCTTAAGTGACATTGGGATGAGTGATAAATTAGTAATGGATTTAAAGACATCTCCAAAATGAAAACATTTTCTTTACACCCGGATACGAACGACGAGGCCTATCCAGGTTAAGGGTGAAAATAATTAAAGGATAGGGACTAGGGAAGAGTACTTAAGGAAAATCCCACCTGGACCTGAATTTTGCAAATCTCATACTTTGCATGGTATATCTGGTCATGAGTCTAGGATGCTTACTTGAGAGCTCCACTTACCAGATTGAGTTGGCATGTCACGCCAAATCATTCACCATAACGACTTATGTTGGGAATAAAAAAAAAAAATAATATTTAATGCCAATAAAAAAATATAAATGGCATGGAAGGCTCTCAATAGCTTTGTGGGCATGTTGTACGACATACCGTACACCCTCATTATATCACGCTTGATGTGTTGACCCTGCGGGTCCCGCGACCCTTCCTTTGGAAGAAAGGTTTGTCATCTTGTGGGCTCTCTACCCACCATCTTTATGCTTTATGTGTCGACCCTGCGGGTCAGGCGGCCCTTGCTTTGGATGAAAGGCTTGCCATCTTGTGGGCTCTTCACCCACCATCTTTACGCTTTATGTGTCTACCCTGCGGGTCGGCGAGTCCTTCCTTGGAAGTTGACTCTCCTTCTTGTGTGTGGACTCTTCACCCACCACCTTACGTACTATGTGGCGACCCTTTGGGTCTGGTGGCCCTTCCTTTGGAAGAAAGGTTTTCCATCTTGTGGGCTTTTTACCCACCTTCTTGTACACTTTATGTGTTGACCTTCGGGTTCCTGACAGTCCTTCCTTCGGAAGTTGACTAGCCTTCTTTGTGGGTATGTTGTACGACACTGTACACCCACCCATTCCTTTGCTTCATTGCAAGTAAGAGAGTTCTTATGCATCTCTTAAAGCCGATTCTTTGAATTGCTAAACAAATAAAGTGGAAGTCTTACGAGCGGCTTATGCACAGCGCAACCAGTAATCGGTGTAAGAGAAGCCAAGTACTTCTCTTATCTTTTCTCTTCGGTTCCTCGCTTCGAGCGAACCCGAGCAAGGGTGTCCCACCCATCATAAATGAGTGTGGTAGATACATTCGTCCCTCTCGTCACAGTGAAAGTGGAAGATACCCTCTTTTGGAGGATTTGAGCATAGCTTTATGGTTATCATATCTTGCAATTATAGTTGTCATATCTTGCTTAGCTAACCTTCGCAATATCTTGATTGACAGGAGTCAATTTCAATTGATATTTGCCTTATGCAGGAAAGTCATGCCCTTTCCTAGCATTCTTGTTCGGTTACCCATTCTACATAGGGTCCGGGCGAGCACCTTTTGCGGATATGCTTGGGCCCACTCACTTCGGATGAGTGTGGTGTATTCCCTCTTAAGGGATATGTTTTGGTCTTCGGCTAAATATCATTTGGTTGGAGCACTCTATTTTGCCCAAGCTTTCTCGGATGTCTCGGCAGGCGAGGTCGAGTTCGATTGATACCTCTTTTGTGTGGGAAAGCCATGCATCTTTCCTCGACACCTCTATTCGGTTGAGCACCCCGTGTGGGTCCGAGATTAGAGTCTCGCACTCATTTCGAATGATTGTGGCATTTCCCCTCTTAGAAGGATGCTTTTGGGTTAGCATGAGAGCCATATACCATTGTGGTTGGAATATTATACTTTGACCAACCATTCTTAGATCTTGCGGTAATTCCCGAGAGAATTCTTTATACCAAAATCTCGATAGTATTATCGCATATAAGGTTGGTATGTTCTAACCATCCACCCTCTTTGATATGCCGACTCGGTCGATTTTCATTGCCTTGTTGGAGCGGCATGTTGTATCGATTTTAGACTTCGTTTATTGTCTATCCGATCCATGTCCCTAGTCGGTTGCATTTTTGATGCATGAAATTTGACCCGATATTTTCCACGACATGAATTGCCTTAGCCGGTTCTTGCGGAAATATCCGTTGAGCTCTCCTCGGCGGCAGCTACTTCGCTAGTTCTGAGGGCCCTTTTAGCGAGACTTACTTAGCTAATGCTTGCTTAAAGCACCCTACATTTGGACTTGTGAGTCCACCTCGATGATATTTCGATTGGCTTGGTTAGTTTGGTCCGCCTCATTGAATGACATGTTGTATCAGTCGCTCAGTTGATCCATGTCTACACGGGATATTTGATGCCTCCCGGCATAATTATTTGCTAAATGGGAGAATCCCCTGCGAGATTTGTCTCGCTAGTGCTTACATAAAAGCACTTTATTGGTTAGACCATTTCAGTTACCCAACCCCGTTAATTCTTTCGATTATTTGGTTAGTTCTGTCTGCCACATCGAGTAACATGTTGCATCGGTCTTACCGCCGATCCATGTTTGGCCAGAGCACTCTATGCATCCAGCATATACTTCGAGCATGATAACTCGGGCTATTTTAGCCATATGGTCGCTCATTCGGTGCATAGGCAAGATATCTCTCCCTGTCCTATTTAATATTTTCAACTACTTCGGTTGGTTCTATCCACCACGTCGAGTCACATGTCGTATCGATTTTAACACCGATCCATATTCTTTCGGAGCATTTTGACATCCGACTATACTTTGAGCATGTTGCCTTATCTTTGTTGCGCCATATGACTGCTCGTTTGATGTGTAGGCAAGATGCATAACTCTTGTCCTTTCTGATGCTTGGTCGGGATACATGCTTCCTGTGCCGTTTGATATGAGAAGTAGGATATGTACCTCCTACTCTACTTGATGTGTAGTCAAGATACATATCTCCTAGACTACCTCGATCGAGATATATACCTTCCTGATCATTTGATGTTCCGATCAACGACACTATTGCCTTCACTTGGCCGACCCTTGATGATAAGACCTTATTATGAGGCACGTCGGGTTTCGTAGCCATTTGGCTTTGAGGTCTCTCGAACCACATGCCCATTTCGACTGGTTCTCTTATGAGAGCATTATTCGGCTTTACATAGCCATATACCTTGATGTTTCTTGAGCCACATGACACTTTAGTCGGCTCTGTTTAAGGACATCTCGTCTTTTGACATTTTGGCCCCGTAGCCGTTTGATATGACATTTCTCGAGCTATATGACGCTCTAGTCAGCTCTTATGAGAATATATTGTCATATCCGGCTCATTAGCCTTTCGATACTTCTCGAACCACATGTCCCTTTTGGGCCGGTTCATTTACGAGAGTATCCATTCTTCAGACATTCCTTGGGCTATGCCTCTACGGCCACTGAACCCACCCCTAGGTTATGCCTTTAAGGCCTGCGAACCTATTTTGTGGTTATGCCTTTATGGCCCCTGAACCCTTGTGTTTGGTCATGCCTTCACGGCCTGCGAACCACACCTCTCTTTTTCTTTTGGGTCGACCATACTTTATACTCATTGGTTTGATCGCCACCTCTGATCAAGATATGTTGTGCTTTATAGCCACCTGATTAAAGTGATGGGTGTTTTGTCTCAAGGAGATCAGTAGACTCGCAATCGGGGTCTCTTTCAGAGGAAACATAACAGGAGATTTGGTCACATGAGATGACTGAGTTTTCTCCCCTACTGTTTCAAATGTGGTCAAGTATGGGGTTTTCATCGATTCTGTTGTTTCGAATGAGGTCAAACAGATTGATATTACCGTTTCGAATAAGGTCAGGCAAAACCCCAGCCAAACATGTCCAGTTTATCTGGCCTTGCTGGATCCTTCTCTCCTACCGTTTCGAATGTGGTCAGGTACGGGATTTTCATTGATTCTGTTGTTTCGAATGAGGTCAGACAGATCGATATCGCCGTTTCGAATGAGGTCAGGCAAATCTTTTCTCAGCTATACCATGTCCAGTTTATCTGGCCTGGCTGAGCTCTTCGGTGGACAGTTAGCTTCGACTACTGACCACCACCCCCAACCATACCCTGCCCAGTTTTTCTGGCCTGGTTGGGATTCTTTGTGGTTATGCCTCTACGGCCTCTAAACCACCCCCCTAGGTTATGCCTCTACGGCATCTGAACCTATTTTCGTGGTTATGCCTCTACGACCTCTGAACCACCCCCCTAGGTTATGCCTCTACGGCCTCTGAACCTATTTTTGTGGTTGTGCCTTTATGGCTTCTGAACCACCCCTTTTAGGTTATGCCTTTACGGCCTCTGAACCTATTTCTGGCGATTGACCGGTCACGACAGGTTAGCCGCACCCTCGACCATACCATGTCCGGTTTATGCGAGTGCGGTCGGGGTTTCTTTTACTCTTTTCTTGGGATGTCACCTCGACTACCAAGGGATACTCTCCTTTAAGGATGCTTCCAACAAGTGCCTTGTGCCTCAGGGGCGCACCACACTTGTTGGGGGTCCTTTGTTGGCATCATTTTTTTTATATATTACATGTGCGGGAAATTGGCTTGGATTGGTCCATCCACCTGCGAACTTTTTCAGATGACCCCTGACGATGAAACAGACCACGCGAGTGTATCCGGGACATCGATATTACCTAGGAAGGACATTTATTTTGCTACGGCTTTGCGGGCGGGGTAAAAATTGTGTAAATTGTCGTTTTTAGCGCGATCGTCTGAAAGTCACTCGAACGACTCCGGATGACGAAACAGATCACACGATTGTGTCCGGGACATCGATTTTACCTACAGAGGATGTTCATTTTGCTACGACATCGCAAGCGGGCTTAAAATATGCGAATTATTCTTTTTTGGCCCATTTGCTCAAAAAGTGGCTCGAGCGGCCCCGAACGACCCCGGATGACGAAACGGACTGCACCATTGCGTCCAGAACGTCGATTTTAGCCAAGAGGGACATTCGCTTCGCTGCGAGGACGTGTACGGGTTAAGAGTATGTGAAGGATAATTATATTATTATTATTATATAATATATAATATATATATATATAATATTATAATTATCCTATAAATCCATCACTAAAACTCTCCCTCTCTCCGAGAATTGCAACACAGCAGCCGCAGCCTCCCCATTCGCGAACCCTAGCGTGCTCGTCGTCGAGGCTTGCCGCCGCCGGACGTCCTCTCTTCGCCGGAGCTCCCCTCCTCGCCGGCGAAGCCCGGCCACCGCCTCCCTCGCAACTCTTTTCGCGAGCTCTCTTCCCGAGCTCCCTCTCTCTCGTCGCGCCTCGCTCCCACTCCGGCCGGCGAGCCTGGCCGGTGAACACCCGTCCGATCTGTGTCCCCTCCTCGTCGCCGAAGCCGCGCGACCACCTTCTTGTTGAAGCCGCGGGCCACCCTTGCCGCCACTCCACGGAAAAAAAGGGGGTCCTGCCACCACCTCTTCCTCGCCGGATTTTTGCCTCGCCGGAATCACATCTACGCCGGAGAAAATCATCGAGGTGAAACTCAGATTTTGGGATTCTCCTTTGCATTTCCTCGATTCACGGTGCTCGCCGCCGAGCGAGCTAGCCTGCATGCGTCACCGTCGTACCTTCCGGCGGCCGACGGATACTTCGTCGGAGCACCTCGACGTCGCGGGACAACAAACGTCGTCGTTGTTCGAAGAGGTGCGAGCGTCTTTCGCCTCGTGGTTTCCCCTCTGTGGCCGTCATCGGGAGACCCCTCCCGCTAAGTATATGTTTCGATGCATTTTTTTATTATGCTCTAATTATTTATTTTGGTACTTGGCATACCTCATTGCGTCGTATTTTCCTCGTTGCATGATTTATTGCGAGGTGCGTTGTCGCACGGACCGAACACCGGCAGTTCGCCGGAATCGAGGGCTCTTCTTCAGCATAAAGAGAACGCGTCTTCAACCGTCGCGGTGGTGAGATTTCTCGTCCCTTAGCCGACCCTAGGTTTAGTCCGGTCTAGGCGTGTGGGTTCGATCTCCCACACGAGGTGCGTGCGCCAGCGTGAGTTGGCGTGTCTACGTGCCTATGTGATGGATCGTTGATTTACCTAGAGTGAGCTATAGGTTAGGAATCTTGTGCGTTGGCCGATTCCTATTCGTAGCCTAGCGATTTCCACGTTACGAGCTTTAGATCTTAATCCTGCTGGGTTGGAATCCCAATTTCCCACGGTTTTGGCGCTCATAATCTCCCTTGGAGGGATTAGTTGAGTTCGATCTTAGAGGACGGGAAAAGCTTTGTAGCTAGTCCGTCCTATAAGATCGGGGTGTTCTTAGAGCGGAAAAAGCTTTGTAGCTAGTCCGCCCTACGAACGGTGGCGAGTTTCCCCCACGAGAAATTGGAGGGGGAAGCCCTCCACATTGCCACGCCAAAGCTGGAGGCGGCGATGCCGCACATCCAAGAGCGTCAACCCTAGGTACCTATGTGAGGTCGTTAGGACGAGTTCGACATGCCGTCGAGTGTTGGGGTCGTGTTGCATGTGCATGCTCCATCTTGTTGCATTTTGCATGTGACCACTTATTGCATTATATTGCATGTTTGTATGTTTGTGCATGTTGGTTTGGTTGCATGTTGCACCTTATTCTGTGTTTGCATTTCCATTTGCAGCGCACTTTTATGATTCTCCCTAGTGAGATTTATTCCACCTTCGGGTCACTGCCTCCCCGGCATACCCATCCTTTTGGGCCGCTGCCACTACGGCATGCCCACCTTCGGGTCATTGCCTCCTTGGCATACCCATCCTTTAGGCCGCTGCCTTCACGGCATGCCTGCTCTTTTCGAGTCACTGCCTTTATGGTATACTCACCATCACCACTTTGGTGCATCCTCTTTGCATGTAGCATCCTTGCATTTTGCATGATGTGTGTGCTTGCCCTTTTGGGCGCCAGTTGTGATTGTTCCGTACTTCAGTCGAGCAATCACAATGTGGGCTTCTTGCATATTTGTTTGCTTACCCATTCTTCGATGACTTGTCCTACTCGTTAGGAGAGTGACCATGTGTCGGTCGCGATGCCTTAACGAGCATTGCTATTTGGGTTGAGCCTAATGAGCAATGCAAGTTAAGTCATCGGGATCTACACAAGTATGGCGTCGCTAAGGATCCATTGGATCTAACTTGTGTCACCCCTCTTCGTGACGCCCTTTAGATCCTTCGGATCTTTAGGATGGGGCCGGTATGGCGACCCCGTCGAAGTCATACTATACCCGGTCTTACCTGCACTTAGGCACTAGGTTTGTGCACTTTCGTTAGATGGTGTGCTAGAGTTAGGACTTAGGTTGCTAGGTCGTCTTTTTGATGCCTAGCTATTGTTCTTTGATGGATTGGTTGCCACTAGCCGGGTATCTTTCTTCGCACTTTGCACTGTGATGTGATTGCATGCTTCATATGTATGGTAGTGTGTTAGGGCGCTTTTACGCAGGGAGCCATGCTTATTTATACACACACACGAGTACCGCTATGGGGGAGCAAGTGATGATTTCTGACATTTTTGTTTGCAGGTGCTATTAGCTCCCCCATTTATAAAGCATGACTCATTATACGTCATTTGCTTGTGAGCTTTCCCCGCTAACACTTGTTTTCATGCAAGATTGAGTCTTTTTATTTTCCTTTGTACTTTTAGAGTCTAGGAGAGTCCTGTAGCATAAATAAGATACGGGCACGGGTTCCGAGGCATTTTGCTCGGGAATCACGTGGAGGGGACTAGGCGCAGATGCTCGTGCCCCGTATCTTAATTCTGCATTTTCATATTGATGTATAGAATTAGGACCGGGCATGTATATGCGGAGTCAGCCGCATTTTCTTTTACGGATTATGTTGCCGGTCCGGCGGCATTTTGGCCTCTTTTATTTTATTATGGAATGTTTTCTTTCTTGCTTTTATTGCATATTTGCATGCTCGCATGTGTTTTTCTTGTTTCTTTACGTGATGCAGGATTTCACGATATCATTTAGGCTCTTTAAGGACCCTAAAATTGTAAACTTTATATGTTAAAAATCCTAATAAAATATTCAAGATAAATGAAGTTTAGGATTAAAATATTCAAGATTTTAAAATATGCACTTTTACTTTCTTGCATGGCCTTCGGGCCGGATTTTAAATGGTTTGCATTGCATGGCTATCACCCAAGTCATACTAATAGGGCCTCCACATTACTTAAGGACCGCTCTAGAATAATCTGCATTCATATTTGCATATCCAGGAGGAGTCCCCGTGCTTCTCCAATCCGGCTGGCCTGACATACCTTTATAGGTGGTTGTCTAGAGCGCCTAGGGTGTTAGAAGGCTGCCCGACCCAGACGGGGTGTAAGTCCTTTTGTTTGGAGCGTTTGCAGCTTTGTAGCTGAACCTCCCTCTCTCTTCCTTTCCTGAGGCATCTTGTCACTTTGGCAAGTGTAAGACCCACCTCTTGAAGCTCCAGCTTATAGTCATAGGATAGAGTTTCCTTCCTTTGACCTTAGGGCTACCGAGGTCCCCGTGGATAATGCAATTCTTGGATTGCTGACCGGGGATCTCAGGATGTGTTGGGTTGACTACCTTCACGTTCGGGTAGACTTAGGGTCCTACTTGCTTTGGATGACCAGTCTGTGGTACCACGACTTGGCTACCTCTACCCCTTTAAGATTACTCCTTCCTTCCTTTGACTACCCCTGTTGAGCCCCTGTCGCTCCTTGACTTCGTTGATATCATTTTGACGGCCCGATGCCGATGAGCTGCCGCCCGTTTGGGATACGACGATTTGTTCTCTGCCCTTATGGCCCGGACGTGCTTTGACGTGTTGGGATACCCCCGTCGAGATGATTTAGGTTATTCTGTGGGTTTCGTATGCTGATGAGCCGCTACCCCATTTGGGATGTGAGAGACTCACTCTGCCTGATGGCTTAGCGAGAGCTTTGAAGCGTCGAGACTTTCCCACACGGAATAATCTCCCTTTGATTGCCTATACCCCAGGTCTATGATAATATAAAGCGAAACTCCTTTTATCGAGAGTATTCTTGGGTATCCCCCAAGATGTAATTAACCGGTAGGAATACGTTCCTGCGGGAGTGTTCTTGACCCCGAACAGGTACATACACTTGACTCTCTGCTTATGGGTAGTCTACGTAGATACTTCTTTCGCGGATATTGGTTCAAGGTGCCTCTGCCCGATCTTGTTTGGGTGGACATGCTTGACTTATCCTTGCGAGGTTTATCGCACGTAGACTCTCCATGTTTTTCTTTTCTCTTGTTTGTCACTTTGTCGTATGTCCCTTCTTAATCGGTTCCTCTCCTCTTCGAATCACTTATTTGATTCGAGAGGGAGATTTATTCGAATAGGGGAAGTATACGACAACTGACAAGCTGGCGACTCAAACACACTTGGAAATTAAGATTTCTAAAACCAAACTCTTCTCTTCTCTTTTGATTACAATCTTCTAAGACTAAACTTCTGCAACAACAAGGAGCTCGGAGCATGGTGGGCAGCACGGCCATCGTCATCAGCAAAACCTGAGTCTACTTCAGCGAAAACTTTCTTAGAATTAAATAACCAAGCCATAGGATTTCGAGGTAGTTTGCCTAGTGCAACATAAATCCTCAATCTTTTTGTTAGGCATTTGTATTACAAATTAAGCCCTAACCAGTCTTAGGATTCTGAGGTAGTCGTCCGATACGACATAAACCCTCACATCTTCGAGGCTATTTGTATGATCATGTCATACGAATATAAGTCCTAATTAATTAAAATTGGCAAGATCAAAACATTAAATAAATATTAGGACTTTCCTAAATTCAAGCCAAACAATAGGATAGTCGGGAAATTACCGAAGTTCGCTTCGAATCTGTAATTTCTCCTACCTTTCTTCCTTTGATTTCCCAAAACAAAATGTTCCAAACTTGATCCATTCCCTATTGAAATTCTGAAATTCAATCCCTTGAAAACTTAAACTTTGAAATTCTTGAGAGTAGAACTACTGATTATTATCGAGAGTTTTCTTAGGTGATTCCCGTCACTTAAGATGTAATTAACTATAAGGGCTTGCCCTTATAGGGAATTTTAAGAACCCGGGTAATATAAACCCTGCTTAATTTCTTTGTATTAAGTAGGGGAACTTGTCGGCTTATAAAATTGGTTCGCAGACCAAACGAATGTCACAAATCTTCTAGTTTATTTAATCGAGCCCCATCACCAAACAGTGTGTCTATTCTTTGGGATAGATACATGGTTTACGGTGCGGTGCTCGTTTATATAAACTATTCGGGATGTGAGATCAGTTTGATTTCATATCTTAAAATCTTCAAATTTAAAAATTATTTTCAAAACCAAATACTACTTTTTCAAATTATTTATTTAAATTAAAAAATCGCCGACAATTTCTGTAGGCGACCCCTCTTTTCAAAAATACAACATACCAACCTGAAAAATAAGCCGTACACCCGGCGCCGTTATTTTCATTGAATTCACTTAGTCCAGTTGAATTTGCTAAACTCAACTGAATGAGTTCCACACTTTCATTTAGACCGTGGGAAATCCCGTTAGCAACACGTGGGTTACATCATCCGAGGTATTCCCGATCATTCAATGAGACTTTTTAATTTAGTTACAATTGTAGTTTTGTTGTTCTGTTTGTGATTAAATTTTGAGTTGTTTTATATTTTGGAATGTTGTGGCGGTGAATTTAATCTTGCAATGACTTTTTAATTTAGTTTTGGTTTCAGTTTAGGGACTATCCTAAAGGTTTTGGTTTTTATGCAATAGTTTTATTTATCATGCAAGAAAAAGTAAAGTACAATGCATGTAAGTAAATTGCAATAAAATAAAAGCGTACCTGGAGGGTCTTCCCGTCATCCCAAGTTGCACTTAAAACACATGTTAAGGCATTTAAATATTTTGCAAGAAATACCTAAGTAAAGCTAAGGGAAATGGTTTTGGTTATCTACCAAATTCCTAATCCTATAACTAGTCATCTCCTATGACGTCTAGGTTCTTGGTTTGGTTTAAGGATGATTTTCTTCATCAAAGAACAACTAGATTCAATTGTTCTTCTAAAACATCCTGTTATGTTGAGGAAGTGTTTAGGACGAGTCCTAAACATCTTTTCAATATTTCTGGGATTGTTTTGAGTCCAAGTAAATTTAGTTGCACAGGTGAATTAATCATCCAGGGGTTTAAGTTTTGTTCTCTTGCTCAGTGAACTAGGACATTTGAATATCCTATAAGTGAAGTAACACTTCACTTGATACTTCATTTAAGAGTTATAATAATAAGAGCTTTAAAAGGGCAAATCAATTTATTAGGTATTTTAATGATTTAAACTTAATGATTTAATTTCAATTTTGACTTAATTATAAAAAATAGTTTAAGTTTGAAATAGTGTTCAAGTTATTTTAGATTTAATTCTTAATGATTTCATTTAGGTTTGTTGTTAAATGATTTTGATTTAATTTAATTCAATTTAATTGTAATTTAATATATTTTTATTTTAGTTTAATTTGATTTAATTTTTACTTTAATTTAATTTTGTTTAATTTTAATTTAATTTAATTTTAATTTATTTAATTTTTAATTTAGTTTAAATTTAATTTTAATTTAATTTTAGTTTAATTTTAGTTTTAATTATTAATTTGGTTTATTATTTTAATTTTTTAATTAAGAATTAAGTATTATTGAAGTGATTTATTTAGGGATTTTTAAATTAAAGAATAAATATCCTCTTAATAATATCCCTACTTTAATAATTCCAATTTCTATTATTCTTCCAAAATTTCAATTAATTAATTAATTAAAGTTTTATTTTAATTATATTTGAAATGGTTAGTAGGTTTCTACCCTCAATCATTTAAGTTTCAATCATCCAAAATCAGTTTAAAATCAAATATTTTACCTTCCCCTTTTTGATTAATCCTAAAATTTTAATTAAGGGTTGAAATTTTTTATTACCCTTTTGCCCTTCAAGCTTAATAATTCTATAACTCACAAAAGTAAGCTCAAATGAAATTGAAATTTTTATGTAACCTCACTCACATGTCAATTAAGACATTAGAGGAGAAAATGTGATTTTTCTGTATTTAATTTATTTATGTAATTATTTTTAATGGAAAATAGGGGTTCTCAAGAAAAATTCAATAACGTGACCAAGGAAATGTTTCTATCCTTAAGAAAATTATGGAATGTTCCTAATAACCAGAGGACCATTTGGACCAATTTTGGTGATTTTTAAATTATATTTTATTTATTAGAGTTATTTTTTGAATTTTGGAGTATTAATTAATTTAAAAATAAAATTGAAGGTGAAAAATAGGTTTTATATTTTTCAAAAATCTTTCTGATATCAGAGAAGTCAGAGAAAAAAATTTTATATTTTTCTAATTTTTCTTTGATTTATTAGAATTAATTCAGTGGAAATGTTAAAGAAAATCATTTTTTAATTCAAAAAATTGTTTTAGGCCTTTAAAATTCAATATCTTACCCTATATACTTAGGAAAAATATTTGGTTTGTTCCTAAGTGATTAGAATTTAAAATGTGACATTTTGGTGATTTTTAATATTTTTATGATTTTTATTATTTTTTAATTATTAAAAATATTAAAATAATGATAAAAATTAACTTTTTTAGAAAATTACAATTTCAATTTTCCTAAGTTCCTATGATATCATAGAAGCTCCAAAACCATTTTTGTGAATTTTTTAAAAGTATTTTGTGAGTTATGAATTTTTAAAATTTAATTTTATCCATTTTTGCTTAAGAGGCTTAATCAACCCATTTGGTGAAGTTAATCAAATCCAATTGACTTCAAATTTTTATGTGATGTTCTTCTGATCCTAAAGATCAGTGAAGAATTTTTTTCAAATTAATTTAATGTGTAGTTAATCCTAATTAATTAAAGTTCAATTTTGGGTGTTTAGGCCAATTAGGGTTGTTCCATGTGAATTAACACAAGACCTATTTTTTCTAGGTTTCTCTGGTCATAAGAAACATCAACAAATTTTTCTATAATTTATTTCTTAACATGCTAATTATTGGAATTAAAATACTCAAAACAGTAACATGCAATTGAAAAATCAATAACTTTTCATAGGGACGGCCTCTGACCTTGGAAAATTCAGGGAATGTTCTGAAGTTCAGAAGCTTCAAAAGCCCCATGGTCTCATACCATGGTGAATTGCCTATGCAAATGGAGAATTAAAACAATGCAGAGAGTAAATAAATCATTAAAAATAAAATACTCAATAAAATTACTTGATTTCTTTTCCACATTATTCTTCTCTGTTCACT
The DNA here is from genome assembly GCA_022702705.1 of Papilionanthe hookeriana x Papilionanthe teres. Lineage (NCBI taxonomy): Eukaryota > Viridiplantae > Streptophyta > Magnoliopsida > Asparagales > Orchidaceae > Papilionanthe > Papilionanthe hookeriana x Papilionanthe teres. The sequence goes on from CM040425.1 coordinate 54,827,473, forward strand.
GAGCAAGAGGGTATTTTTATTTTATTTTTACAATTTTTATACACAAAGTTATGCATTTTTGAAGTTCTGGGTATTTAATAAATAAGAAAATTCCCTAATTTTCTACTTATCCAGTGCGGCGCCCTGTCATCCTCGGCATATCCGAAAGCCCACGCGGCGCGCTCCCATTCGACGTCGCCACCTGAGTCAGCAGCCAAGCTTCCCGCGGTCTCGCTCCATTTTCTTATCCGGCACGATCTGAGTCGTCCATTCGATACACACCCGATCCGACGGCTCCTGGTCATCGTCTACGACTGGTGTGCACCCGTGACCGTCCACACTAAAACCCTAAGATCTCACTCGATTCTCAATGAATTTTTATGTTCTTATACTCTATGGATTCGTCTTGAAGAGACGAACATATCCATACAGTTTATGTGGCATGAAATTAACCCAATCAAAATAGAGAATGTTCAGAAGCTCGGGAAGAAGAGAGAGCTCACCTTGGCTAAGAGAAGTGAAACTTCGATCTGAGAGTTGTGTTACCTTCGATTGAGTCCAAGCAAGCTCCAGATGAAGTCTCTGGCCCTGGGGAATGGCCTAGACCTGATTTCCACCAGACGCGATTTCAACCTTTGGAGGCTAGAACAAATGGGTGGCCTTGAGAGGGGGCTTTCACTGGGGAACTCCTTCTCTTTGTCTTGTGCAGGTGTGGGAGAGTTTAATTTTATTTTGGTGGAGGATTTGAAAGTGTCCTGTTCTGCCTGAGAATTGAGCTCTAAAATTGAGCTAAATCAGTGGAAATTAAGGCGGGGAGGACGAGTGGGGATCAAATGCTCTTGGCTAGGGAAGCTTTGTGAGGAGTTTGGAGGGATTTTGTGAAGGTCGATTTCAGCCAACCTTTTGGCCGAGAGGGGTTGGCTGGCTTAAATAGCCATGGCCATGGCCTCTCGGGGGAGTTAGGGACGGGATCGAGTCTGCTCCGGTGAGGAGAAGAACGAGCTACAATGGCCATTTGGAGTGGGGCGGCTCGGCCATGGGGAATTGTAATTTTGGTTGATTTGGACCTCTCGGCACTGGTGTTTTCCGGCGGTCGTGGTGGTCGACCGGCCTGGGTCGGGTCACTGTTGTGATCAGGAGGATCAGTGCTTGAGGTTTGTGAGTTCAATTATCAAATGCCATGTGTAAAGAGGATGAATTGAAATGGAAAGGGGAAGAGGTGATTTTGGCTTGGTTTGGGTCAACCCATGTATTTGGGCTTGGTTCACCTCCCCATGACCTGATTTTGGGTTGAGGAGGTCAGGTGGGTCAGGCTCACATGTGTGGTAAAGTCCACATCCAAACATATTTGGATTAATTTTGGGTTAAGGGTAATCATGGTTAAGGCTAATGACTTTTAAGGGAATCTAGAAAGAGCTTCCTCCATTTGCCCAATGTGGTATGGTCACATGTCAAGCCTTTCATGGCTTCACATGGGGCTTAAGGATGGCTTCATGGCTCTTATATGGCTTGGGAAAAGTTGGCTTGGTTTCATGGAAGTAGGTTTTAGGAATTTTGGTATTTTGGTGTGAAATTTGGATAGTTTGTTATATGGCTTAGTTTAGAAAAGTTTGATTGTTGATTTAGAATTTAGGGAAGATTTCAATTAATGAAATGATGAATAGAGTGTCATATGGGCTTTAGCATGAAGTTTGGGCTTTTAAAATTTGGTAAAGGTGTGCTTTTTAAAATGGTTTTAGGGGAATGGGTTTTCATGTTTCAAAATGGGCTTTTAGATCAAAAAATTTGTAAAGGGCCATGCCAAATAAATGTTGGGTTTAGTTTAAGGATATGTCATGAGTGATTTAAAACAAATTTGGAGTGATTTGGGATTGAATTGGATTGGATTTGGGTTTATTTGGTAAAGGGGCTAAGGTGGGCCAAATTAGGCTAACTTAGGCTAGGGTTGGGCTAATGTTGAAATTGATGTAAAATTGATGTTACGAAATGTTTATAGGTGTGTTACAAAGAGTTTTCAACTTTGGTTGGGGTTCAATTTTGGGATTTAGGCTAAGTTAGGGTTAAGCTTGGGTTTAGGCTAAATTAGGGATTTTGGGTTTGGGTTGAATTTTAGTGGGGTTTGGGTCCAAATTTTGGGCAAATTATGTTAGTGTTTTGTTTATGGAGATGTTAGGGAAGGTTTAGAAAAGATTTGGGGTCAATTGGAGTTGAATTGGGTTGGTTTGGGCTAAGTTTGGGTTATGGGTCAAAATTGGGCTTTAAGCTTAAAAAGGAAATTGGATTCAAATGTCAATCAAATTGGGCTTGGATTTGGTCTAGATTAATATTGGAAATATTAAATTGAAGTTTAGAATTGAATTGGACCAAAATTGAGGTCAATTAGGGTGATTTGGTTTGACATTGGGTTCATTTGGGTTTAAAATGGGCTAAATTGGGGGTTTTGGTAAAAGTGGGGTAAATTGGCAAAATTGGGAATAGTTGAAATTTTCTGAAATTTTCTGGGAATTTTCAGAATTTTTGGATTTTTGGGTCAAGAGGGACATTTTGGTAATTTGGAGGGTATTGGGGGTATTTTTTGAAATTTTGGTATTTTTGGCTGTAAATGATCAATTTGATTGGTGGGAAAATGTTCAAGGTTAATTTTGGAAAAGTTTTGGGTGATTTGGAAAATTTGGTGGTTTTGGGTAGTTTCAAGGGCTTTTAGTAAGTTTGTAGATAATTGAAATTTTGGAAAGATGAAAATTGAGCAAGTGTGAGTGAAATGGAATCATTTTGGTTGAGTCATAAAGCCAAATTAAGCCCATAAGAGCCATGAGAGGACTCATTTGAGACATTCACTATGTTGTTCCTGACCCTCTTAGCCAAGGGCTTAGGGGTTAAGGTCCATTAATATGAATTATCTACATGAGTCAGGAAGTCAAGCTAGGCATGAATAATTTTAGGATTTGGAATGTGTGTGAAAGTGTAATGTGTGCAGGTGAACCCTCACCAGACCAGGCCACCCAGGATGATTCTAAGGCCAAAGAGTCCTATAGGGAACTCATCCTTTAAACCTCCACATTTGATCTCAACCCTCTAGGTGATTAGGGGTTTACAATCAAGCTTGTGGGGTTTGCAGGGAGTTAAGAAGTGGTTGAGTTTCTAAAGGGGTAGGACCCATCTCTAGTCCTCTAAGATAGTCAAAGGAAAAACCTAAGACTAGATACTAAGTACTAAAGAGAGAAGAGAAGACCTTATCAAAAATGAGGTCAACAGAGATCTATTCAGTCTCATTTTTTTTTCAGAATTAAAATATTGTTTTCAAAATCAAAATTATAAAAATATTAAATTAAATCATTTTTTCAAAAGAAAAGGGACTGACAACGTTATGGCAAGCGATTGATTTAGTTAGTTCCTTGATAGTTAGAGTGATTGGACGACAATGAAAATTATTGTTGGTGAAAGATGAACATCATTGGTATGGATCAAGAAATGTTTTGATCATATTAAGACACATTAGATCATGTGTGACAATTTTTGCAAATTTATTTGGAAGAAAATTCGTTTGTTCTTAAATATTCCAAATGAAGCTATTAATTAAGTCATCAATTTTAATATAAAAAAATAGATTCCATCATCTCATTATATATATATATATATATATATATATATATATATATATATATTTATGGCTGTCAAAAAAGCTCATTGTTCGAGAACAACTCGTGTTCGGCTCGTGAAGTAGCTCGTGTTCGACTTGTTTAACGAAAGAGCCGAACACGAACAAATTTCTAAGCTTGTATTACAAATGAGCTGGAGCACAAACAAGTCTTTGTTCACTCGTTTTCGGCTCGTTTTAGCTGAAATAAAAAAATAATCATATAATTATTTATATAATAATTTATTATATACATTATTTATATATTAATATATTATATATATTTATATTTAAGTTTAAATTATAATTGTTTGTGTAGTAACGTAGTTATGCGTCTTGTTTCCATTCATTTAGTCAGGGTTCGAATCCGTATATTTTTTTCGATTAATTTTAATGAGTACGATTTAGAACTGAACACGAACAAGAATATTTAATTCGGCAGAACACGAACACATCTTTCACGAGCTATTTCAAACACGAGTCGATTTGAGCTCGAGCCGATATCGAATGAGCCGAACAAGAGCCGACCTGAAGCTCGCTCGGGCTCGGCTCGTTTACAACCCATATATATATATATATATATATATATATATATATATATATATATATATATATATATATATATATATATATATATATATATGCAATAATCTTATTCCATTTGTCATGTAGCTATTTCGCACCTAGTCAATTTCTCATAGTCATGATATTTTAAAGCGTGAATGAAATACGTGTTTTGATCGTTCTTTTAATTGAGCGAGTTTTATCTCACATTAATTTAAAGCAATAAATGAGTTTTTCACCTAAAATTGAATCAGATATCTTGGAAGGAAAATGGTATCCCATCTCAATAAGTGTCACATGTGTGTTTTGAAAAATTAATAAAAAAATTGACATATAAACCTTCTACAAGTCAAATAAGATGTTGCCATATTTTATACGAAAATTGTGAAAAGCTCAATATCTCAAGAGATTGGGAGAGGGCACAAGCATTTGATAGTGTAAGAATGAAAGAGATTGATTAAGTGTTGTACCTAAAAGATGTACCAGCACTTTCCTAAGGAGATCTAATTGTCCATAAGAAAATAATACAACGAGGGAGAGCTCATTGATAGAAGAATGTGAGGCGTACTTATCTGACAGAATGCAGCCATCCGAGCCAAAACCAGCAAGGACAAAGATGATCGAGCCTTTAGGAGGATAAAATGAAAACTAAATGATTCAAGTTTGAACAGTTTGGTCAGAAATGAAATAAAGAAACATCCTGGTCAACAACCACGAAGAAGCTAACCTGAGTGAAGACTCAATCCCTTAACATCTCCAAATCATATATGGAATTTCCGAAAGTTCCCACATATAATATCAAGGGTCATTAGCTGAGTGACCCTCTACTAGTCATGACACAACGTTAGTATTGCGGGGAGGCTGTCTCGGTAGACATTAATAGCTATCACACCGTAACTAGCATGCGTATGTTTTGCTAAGATTCTAAGAAATAGGTCCCTCCTAGGCTATTTTCCTTTCTTAGGACCGATTTTAAAAATATAAACAAAAATATTTTTTATTTCATATGCATCATATTTTCAATACCTATTTTGAATTATTGCATCCTTAGCTTAGAAAAAACATATGCTCATCCTTTTAAAGCTTTTAAAATCTCTATTTTGTGGTACCTCTTAGAATTCTTAGATTCTTAGGATGGGGTCGAGGACGACTACACCGTCAAAACATATGCCAACCTTTTGGCTATACCTACACTGCACTCACATAGATGTTGTGATTGAGGCACTCCAGTTGATATGATGTGCTAGGATAAGACCACAATGCTAGGTAATCTTTTTTGATGTGTTGGCTATAGTCTCTGCTGGTTTGGTTGCCTTAGCCAGACATCAGTTTAGTCTAGCTTTGTGTGTATATTGGGTGTGAGACTGTACATTAGTATTATAGGGGAAGTCTTCTTGCAGGGTGCCACGTCCAAAAGGGACGAGCTGTAACCATTTACACTAACACATTCTCTGCAGGTGTTAAGCTCTCTTCCTGCTAGACGTGGTCCACTTCATGTTGCATGTAGATATCTTTTGCTATTAACTTGATTTTTGTGCAGTTTGAGTCTTTTTTAACTTTCACTATGTACTTTTTAGAGTCCTACACTTGAGTCTTATATTAAAAATAAGGTACGGGCACGGGTTCTGAGGTGCTTGATGGGTGAAACCATGTGACGGGTACTAGGAGTTACTTGCTCATGCCTCGTGCCTTTTTTCTAAATCTCATTGATATATACAGCTAGGACCAGATATGCATATGATGTGCCTGGTAGCCTTTTCTTTTCTTGGATTTGTTGCCAACCCAGCCGCACCCAACTTGTACTTATTCTTTTTGTGCTTGGCTTGTTTTTTTTATTGTTATTGTGTTGTGTGCTTTGCCAGTTACACCCTTTTGGCTTGTGGTTTGTCTGGAAATCATGAGTTATAACATAGGCTCTCTAAAGACTTAAACTTATAAATTTTCTACAAACCCTAATAAAAGATTGAGATTAATTAAAATTTAGAATTAAAACATTCTAAGATTTTTCAAAATCTATTTTTTTATTTTCTGCATGGCCTTCAGGACAGATTTTAAATGGGTTGTATAGTATGATAGAGCCTCTACACTTAGGGCTCAATAACTGCATCATTTGCATGTCGAGAGGAGAAGTCCTTATGCTTCTTCAACCCAACTTGCCCAACATATATTTCTAATGAGGTGGTTGTTTAGTGCATTTATAGTGTTAGAGGCTTCATGAAACCAGACAAAGAATAAGTTCTTTTGTAGGAGCATCTCAGCTTTGTAGTTGTACCACCCTTCTCTTTCCCCTAGCGGTTTCCTCGCCACTTTGGATGGTTTGAGTCCCACCTCTACTCTTCTTACTTGTATAAGGCCATGTGATTTAGAGTTTCCTTCTCTTGGCCTTAGGCTTATCAAGGTCCCCTTGGACTACGCATTTCACGGATTGTTGAAAAGGGATCTCTGGTTTTGTTGGGCCAACTAATTTCATAACCAAGTAGACTTGGGATCCTAATAGCTTGGGATGATGGATCTCTGGTATCTTAACTCGACTATATTTACCCGATTAGGTTACTCCACCCTTCCTTTACTACCCACTTTGAGCCTTGTCACTCCTTTGATACTTCATCGGTGTCATCTTACAGAACCGATTGTGGATGGGCTACCAGTCATTTGGGATACAGTGATTCACCCTCTACCCTTATGGCTCGGTTAAGCCTTAAAAGCATAATGTGGATCCTATGAGTCAACTAGGTTATATCATAGGCCTTGATTTCCGATGAGCTGCTAATCTTTTAGTATGTAAGAGATTCACTCTCTGCCCTATGTCTTAGTGAGAGCTTTGAAACTTGTGAGACATTCCTGTGAGATAAACATCCTTTATAACACCCTTTGCTAGTAGTCACTTAAATGTAAGCATGATTCCTTTAATTAAAAGTATTCTTGAGCATCCCCTATGATGTAGTTAACCACATGAATATATTCCTTTGGGAGATTCTCTTGAACCCAAAATAAGCATACACATTTGATTCTCTGGTTGTGGGTTGCTTATGTAGGGTCTTCTTGGACTATATGTTCAAAAGTATTTTTATTTCGATCCTATTTTGGGTGTACGCATTTGGACTACCACGTAAAATATATTTTACGAAAGTTCTCCATGTTCTTTCTCTTGTTTGTTACCTTTGTTGTATGTCCTTATGTTATGATCCTCTCCTCTCCAGCTTTTCCATATGATCCATAAAAGGGAATTTTACGATGATATACAAGTTGGTGGCTCCTAAAAAAGAATGAAAACAATGGCAGTCATTTGTCAAGTATGAATTGCTAATACTTATGTATAATGGACATGTGCTACTTTTCTAGTGTTTAGTCTCTTCAAGGCAATTACAAATTATTTAGCCATCTTCTTGACTAATGAATAAACTTCCACAATCGGCTTTGACATAAGTGACACCCTAATTGTAGCATCTTTTGTTGACTTCAATGAACCCACCAGCTCATTGTAAGAAGTTTCAATGATAAGCTAATCAGGTAAGTCATGATTTGATCACTTCCTGAGCATCTACTTAAATCTCTTCCAAGCCTCATAAATGAATTCACCATCTAACTAAGTAAATGAAGTAATATCATTTCTAATTTTTGCAATTTAAAAGTTGAAAGTATTTTATTAGGAATTTTTGTGCTAGGTCCAAGTAGATAGAGATCCTAGGACTAAAGAATTCAACAAAACCATAACTTTATCTCCATGGGAGAATGAAAATAATGTAGGTTTAGCAATGTTGTCTGAGAAACTGTTATATATAAATGCTACAAAGAACTCTAGAAAACTAGTTTTATCGAGATTAAGGCCTTCTATAGGCTAGCCTTCTAATTGATTAAGTTGGACCAACTCAATGATAGTAGATTTGAGTTCAAATGAGTAGTCCTGAATGGTAGGGCTATTGATACTTCTACGAATTTTAGCTATTATGGGGTTGAAAAATTCCCTATGAGATTTGAAGTGTTCTTACTGGTGTGGTTTTCCATCTGTATAAATTACTCTTTATGTCATTTGAGTTTTTTGATTTTTTTAAACAGTTTTTGGCAAGTTTAGGGTCATATGGTACTTGTTTCAAAGTTCTAATCCTGTGCATGCTCCACTAGGAAAATCCAACTAAGTGGCCATAAACAACTAGATATACATGATTTAAAATAAAAATCTACACACAAAGAGAAATCTAAGTAGATAAATATGTCAAAGTTAAAAGAAAACATATCACATAATTTTCATAATAAGTGAAATACAAGTGCACTAAATTAATACTAAACAATAGGTATCAGCCAAGATGAGATATTTTTGGATTTTCAAACACAAAAAATAATATAAAAGTACAACTTAATAAATTTCAAATCTAAATCCAAACAACTAAACTAAAATTTCCTAAAATTAGAAATTCAATGTTGTTTCCTGACAAAGTACCAAAAACTTAATACGATCGAAATTTCCCTACACAGCACCCATTGATATATAAAAGTATATGTGCTGATCAAATAGTATACAAAACAAATTCCATGCATCGATTCCACGAGGAATAAGTGAACTCTCAAAGTTGAAAGAAGTTTTAGTCAACTAGTTATGAGTCTACCCCGAAAGCTTAAAGTTTGGTGTTTTTAAATTTTATAAACCTAATTTTTGTGAAAGTTAAATGAATCATATAAATAGTTTTGAGACTGAACAAGTGAAAAAATACCTCTCATGAATTGGTCCTATGCAAATCAGATCTATCCAAATGATTATAATTGAAGTTTACAATCAGGAAAATAGATTTCCCTAGCCACTCCTAGTGGTCACAAGAAAATTGGGGTTACATATTACTGCTAGTCCCTCAACCATGTAAAAGCCCTAGTGTTTGCAAATTTTAATTTATAATTTCACCATTCTAACAACAATATTTCTATTCTCTTACAGTGTTATAAGTTAACTTAATTGTTTTACTAGCCTTCTCTTTTAGTATTAGATCACTTCCCGTGTTAAATTCGTAAGTGATATGTTTATGAGAATATTAAATTCAATAGGTTAAACTATAAATCCTAAGATCCAAATTACACGATTACATAACAAAGATAGTTTTAATTTACATAAAATCTAATTTAATTGTAAATTTAAATTAACAAAGTTTAGAACGATCTCACTGATGATCTTCCCCAAATTATATGAACTCATAACTCAATCTCAAAATTTTTAGCCTTCTAAGTACAACAATTATGCACTTATTCTCTCTTAGGAGAATTCTCGTCAAATTCACCCTCTTCCAAGGATATATCTGATGAAGAGTAATTGATGAATGCGATATTTTTCTAGCAATTAGAGACTCACTATGGTTTATGTCTTCTTGCCTTTGTGCCACTCTAAGGTTCGAGCGCTTCAAAAAAAAATTGTGACGGAAAAGAGCCCTTTAAACTTTGAATTTTCTTGTTCTTTTACCTCATATCACCGCATAGATAAAGAACTCTCATAACTCCCTAAGTCAGTTTATGAGTGTCTAATTTCCTCCATGGAGCATCAGAGTCTTACTATCTTTGTGTCCGCGTCTCTCTTAGATTCCGTAAATAGTGCCTTCACGCCACTAAGTCTAGCTCCTATTCGCCTATTAATGATGCCTTGGCACCACAAAAAAGTGTCACCTAAGTGCTAGCCTTTCTATATGGTGCATGGGAGTGGCTCTTAAGTGGCACCTTGGCGTCACTAATATTGCACATTGGTGCCACTACTGTGGCGCCCACTTTTTTGGCAACTTAGTGCCACTTTCTTGGTAGGAACATAAGGTGGGACAGAATGGTAGACGCATAGGCGTCAGTTGGGTGGCACCGAGATGCCAATAGGTTAGGTTTCACATTTAATTCCTTTGTTCATTTCAAAACCTGTAATATGTAATTAACATAAAAAACAACTGAAAAAGCATAAATATGATACAAATAGCAAAAGAAAATATAAGAAAATATTCACAGGTTTAAGACACATCAAATATCCATGTTTATATAAAATTTTTGATATTATGTAGGCTTGATGACACGTCATTTTATTTTCCACGTGCTTTTTCAATTTAAATCCTCAAGGCAACATCTTTTACATACTATAGAAAACAATTGAAAACTTTTTTTTATCTACATTTGTGAGATATGCATTTTTCCTTGCTTTATTAACATGTTTTCTAGAGTTATTACCTTCCTTTAGTTATTTTGTAAAAATGATGTTGATGGAGATTAATGTACAGAATGTGAATCAAAACTAAGCTAACAATTTCACAAAGATTTCCTTACCTTGAAGTTCAATCAACACCATGACTATAGTGAAGAAGAGAGAGGAAGATTGAGGTGCTATTTTGGTACTCCATGAGGGTCCCTATAAAGGATGAGAGACCCTACAAGAGGAAAATGAGTTATGGTTGTTTAAGCATTACTTCAAAATGGTTTAAAAGCTTCCATTTTGATCATAGTTGAATAACTTGCTATTGATACTATAGCTTGTGCTAATATAAATGATGTAAAACATCAATGTGAAGATGTGAGATGATTTTTTATGAAGTATAATGATCCATATTTCAATTAACAATTATTTTATTTCTTCAGAGTGATGAGCTTTGATGAAGTGAGTTTCTTCACGGTCAAAGGTGATTCAACTTTGAATGTCATCTAGAAGTTTTCCTCCAACAAGGAATAACAAAATAGTTATTTTCTTATAACTTTGCAGAAGGGTTGCAAGGATCCATTCTTGTTGAACTTTTCCATAGCTGATGTCATCTTTGAATTGAAGCCATTATTTGAGTAAATGGTGAAATTAATACTGTACGCGTTTATGGACAAAAACGTGATGCTTAGGTTAAAAGACATCTAAGGGCCCGTTTGAGGCAGCTTATAAGTGCGGCAGTGTTCTTGAAAACGCCGCATAATCATTTGGTTCACACGTTTTTTAGCGGTTGGGTTTTTTACACTACATGCAGGCCGCGGGTCGAACCCTGTGGTTGACCCGTGAGCCGCGTTTCAGGATAAACTGCTTATCCTGAAACATACAAGCTGTCCCAAACTGACCCTAAATCTCTAAACTCTCCATTTAGAGAGTTAAAAAACCTAAGATGAAGCTTTCGTGGGAGGAGAAAATTGCAAAAATATAGTAATGAAAATGTTGGTGACTCAAGTATCGACGAAGTCAAACTTAGAGAAATCACAACTATAACAAATGGAGACATTGTAGAAACTCAAGTCATGCTGGAAGGTTTCAACAAATCTTCCATATAAAAGACCATTATATCTATTATCTTAGTTTGAGAGCGCTACGGTGACAACACCTTTATAGAAGAGAAAGAAAGATAGCATGTTAAGGGAAAAAGGATAATGACGACCTTCATAAATTAATATATAAAATAGTTATAATTTAAAATTGCACATACGTTTTAATGAATGAAGCACGCTGTGATAATTACATACTAATTAAGATAGTTATTTTAATATAAAATTTATATTATGCGTCATATTCAAATTTTAAGATAATGATGTACATGATATATATATATATATATATATATATATATATATATATATATATATATATATATATATATAGATGAATTTAAAATATGTTTGAATTCAAGTTAAAAAATAATGCTACTTACCACTTGTCCGTAGGTCAGTTGGCTGAGAGTTTTGTCTGCATCTATTAGGTCTAGAATTTGATGATTTACATGTATGTATGCATATGTTGTTTGGGTACCAATAATATTAACAAAAAAATGACATTTGTAGCCATGTATGGTTGCTCCTATATAGCTCTAGTTCAGAGATAATGATCCTTAATCTGAGACTCTGACATCGTGTCTTAAACCACGTTATAAAAACATATATATATTAACTAATTATTTATATAAAAACTATAAATTTAGCTAAGATTTTAATATTATATCTATAATTTCGGTTGTAATTGAGATGTGTCGAGCCAAGGATGTCGTGGATTAGATTTGATTTGATCATATTATAAATTAATCAAGCTCAACTTGAGATCAAATTGAGCTTTCTTATATATGTTCATACTTGGTTAAATAAAATATTTTGAGTCGTAACTAATTTGATCTTTGACTTATTTATACTGATAAGCTATGAATTTGAATTTTGTACTTGGATTTTCATATAATTTAAACGAATAAGAAAATCAAATAAATTTTGAATTAACATCTAACCAGTATGTGCTAAATAAATAAGATAGTATATAAGTTATAAGTAATCTTTATTGAAAACAAATAATATAAACAATCAGGCGGACCTCCAAGAGTTGGGACTTATAATCGCCAAAATTGCTTGGATGCCGCTGAAAGGAAGAGAATGAGAGGTCCAACTACAAAGCTGGAAACACTTCTGATAAAAGGACTTACACTCCATATTGATCGAGAGCCTTTTAATACCCTAAACGCACTAAACAAACACTTGAGTAGAAATCTATGTTGGGTCAATCGGGAAGGAGAAGCATGAAGACTTCTCCTCGGGAAATGCAAATGATGCAATTATCTAGAGCGATTCTTAGATATTTTGGAGACCCTATTAATTATAACAAATGAAAGCCGTGCATGCAAACCGTTCAAAATCTGGCCCGAAAGCCATTCAGGAAAGTAAAAATAGATTTTTGAATGTCTTGACAATTTTAATTCTAAAAATTTGATTATCTCAATCATTTATTATTAGAATTTTGAGTAGAAAATTTATAATTTTAAGGTAATGAGTCTAGATTATAATTTTTGTAGCATCCTAGATCAATTGGAAAGAAATAGGGAAAACAATCTAAGCATGCAAATATGCCAAAAAAGCAAGAAAACAAGCCAAGCTAAATAATAAAAGGCCAGTGTTGTTGGGTCAACGACATATCCCAAAAAAGAAAACGGTGGTCGGATTCCACATATACATGCTCGTCCTAATTCTATACATAAACGAAATTTAGAATTCAAGTATGAGACACGAGCAAGTAGCTTCTGGTCTTCGTCACATGGTTCCGTCCGTCTAACGCCTCAGAACCCATGCCCGTACCTTATTTCTAATACAGACTCTTCCTAAGATTCTAAAAAGTACACCAGGAAATAAAATGACTCAGTCTGCATGAAAATAATGTTAGCGGGGAAGTCAATAAAAGTGCAACATACAATGAGTCATGTCTTTTTATCGGGGGAGCTAAATGACATCTGCAAGCGACGAGTTAGTAGAAATCATCACATGCTCCCCCTTCAATGGTCTCTATGTGTGTGCATGTATATAGGCACGACTCCCAGCAGAAGAACTCCCTAATATACTACCATGCATATTAAGCATGCAAGCACACTTAAAATCACAAGTGATGCTTGGCTATCACAAACAAACCAGCAAAGAACAATAGCTAGAGGCATTGAATATACTACCTAGCAGCCTAGCTCTAGTTTAGCACACCATCTAACGAGAAGTGTCCTAACCAACATCTATGTACTCAAGGTAAAGTCTCTGTGTATGTATGACTTTGTCGGGGTCGCCGCACAAGCCCCATTTTAAAGATCTAAGGGAAATAATGGTTGTCACCCAAGATGGATTTTGGAAGGGCTGGCCTTACATATATCCTAGCTTGCTAAATGCATAATTTTAAAACTATGAAGAGTCATAAAAAGTATAAAAATATATATTTTTGTAGTTTTAAAATAAGGTCCATTAAATGTGGACTCACAAGATGAAAGATGATGCAAGTTTGAACCCTCAGATAGTTATCACAGTCATTCTATTGTCAAACATGATGCTTTAACTTGCACTTTTCACCAACATTGACTTGACAAGCAATGCTTGTTAAGGCATCACAACCAATACGAGGTCACTTGCCTATCAAGCATGGCTTGCTATCATGTACACATACAAATGTAAATGCAAATAATCATATGATAGAAGTGGGAGGAGTGTGGCGTGATAGCAGTGACTCAAGAGCAGGCATGTCATGGAAGCAGTAGCCCAAAGGAATAGGTGTGTCGTGGAGGCGGTGACCTAGAGGGGTGAGCGTGCAGCGGCTTGAAGAATGGGTCTATCGTGGAGGTAGTGGCCCAAAAGGGTGGGTGTGTCGTGCAACCAGTGACTCGAAAGATGGGTGTACAGTGTCCTGGAAGGGTGGGTGTGCCATAGAGGCAGTGGCCCAATGATATGGGTATGTCGTGAAGGTAGTGAACTGAAATGGTGGGCATGCCATGTAGGCAGCATCCTGAAGAAACAAGTGTATTATGAAGGTAGTGACTTGAAAATGTGGGCCTGTCATGAATTGAGCGGCCCAAAGAAATGGATGTGTTCTGGAGACAGTGACTAAGAAGGGTGGGCATGTTGTGGAGACAGCGACCCAAAGGAATAGGTATTAGGTAGAGGCAGTGACCCGAAAGCGTGGGCATGTCGTGGAGGTAGTGGCCTAACAAAATGGGTGTTTCATGGAGGTAGTGACTTGGATGGGTAGTGTACCATAGAATAGCGACCCAAAGAATGGGTGTGTCGTGGAGGCAATCATCCGAAAGAGTGGGTGTGTCATGGAGGCAGTAGCCCCAAGGATAAGTGTGCCATGGAGGTAGTAACTTGAAATGGTGCACGTGCAGTCAGGGTAGTGACCTAAAGCAATGGGTGTGCTGTGGTGGCAGTGACCAAAAATAGTGGGCGTGTCATGGAGACGACGGCTTGAAAGAAGGTTTTGTCATGGAGGTAATGACCCGAAAGGGGGTCTATGACAGTCTAGAGCGGTGTCATAGGAAGTGTAAGGATGTAACTCCGTTGGAGAGAATTACACAATGGATTGGCTCGGTGATGAACAATATGTTCACAAGATATTTGAACACAAGTGATAAGTGTATGAGAAACATGAATCCAAGTGCAACACGTGCACAATTCATGAAACATGCAGGGTCCTATGCAAGCAAACACACAAAGGTGGGAAGTGCATGTGTGAACCACTTGTGACATGGTACTAAGTGACATGAGGATGCCACAAACCAAATTTAGAGTGATGTGTCGTTGGGAGGCACAAGTACTTATGGCTTGCATATTATGGTATATGCTCAAAGATGGACGATGAAGGTGCAAGTGATGAATGTGTTAATGTAAAGTCATGCAATCAATACTAATGCATGTGTAAGATATGAGGGTATATGCTTTCAAACCTAGTGCTTCCTCTAGAAAAACAACGGTTAATCCAAAATCGTGTGGCCTCGCCGACTAGTATGGCAAAACAACTCACCTCTTCTGGGTGACCAAACCCACAACACCAAGCCAAAATCTAATCCTATGGCTGTCTAAGGAAGAAAACACAAGGGTTGAGGAGGCTATACCATCATGGCGGTTGATCAAAGTCCAGTTGTTGCTCGAGAAGAAGCTCTCTTCGTCACGAAGGGATTCCAACGATGCTCAAGTACATGCCTCCGCTCCCCTCAGTTGTTGCTCTCCTCACATGGAGTTTTTCGACACTGGTGCAAAACCAAGGTTTAATCTTCCTCTTTATTTTTTCAGACTGAGATGGAGGCCTAAAAAGAAAATGCAAGAGGAAGAAGAACGAGGGAAAATGTAGAAATGGAAGAGGAAGAAGAAAAATGGAGAAGCTCTCTGAGAACTCTCCAAAAACTCTGCAAACACTCGTGAGATCACTCCTGGCTCTTCCCCTATTTCTTGGACCAAGATAGTGACTTGAGAAGAAAATGCCAGAGGAGGAAGAAGAAGAGGAAGAAGAAAAATCCGGGTGAAGAAGCTCTCCCAGAACTCAGAGAGGAGACATTAAAATATAAAATGTTGAGTTTTATTGCTTAAAAAATACTACCCTACTTCATGATTAAAAGTTGAAAATAAAAGTTTCTAACCAGATAAAGTAATTCTCTGGAGAAAAATAAAACAAAAATAAAAAGAAAAAAAAATAAAGAAAAACTCAAAAAGAAAAAAAATCTCTGAGAAAAAACTTGAGGTTGGATAACACTAATTCAAGAAAAGAAAGAATCAGAATGATGTCTAGTGGGACCTAAGTAATAAAGTATTTCTATAATTCTTTAATAAAATCCCATTTCAGTCATCTTGAAAGGAATGAATCAAGTAATGTGAATTGGCAAAAATCCATTGAAAATTCACATTAAAAACATGCAAGGTTAGTGAAAGAGGCTTAAATTACATCAATTTAAGGATCAATAAATATTCTTGAGGATAAGAATGAGGGGAATTAAGGAAATGTCAAGTTATTAATCATTGAAGATAATCAATTCTATAATGACATTTAAACACATTTATTTAGCTTTGATAATCATGTTGAATAATTAGAAACCAATAGGAGTACCAATTCACTTCATGGAATCCCAACTGAACCATGTGATTACTTGAGGGAAAATAATAAGGTAAGTTTGGGGCATTGAAATGAATAAATTTTATTTGATTTTACCCACGTTTTCCCCTTCATTTTACATGTTTTTTTTACCTACTTATCACAGATTTATACTGGAGAAATGTTTTTTTGTTGACGTTGTGCAGGTTGCAGGGGTAAATACAAATCATGTGGAACGAGAAAATCTAGCAAAAAAGTGACTCAAAGCAGGGTGACCATGCCTGCAAGTGGTATGACCATGCCGCCTATCGAAGACCTGTGGCCTGTCCATGCTAACTCTGGTAGAGTAGCATCATGACCAGACTGCAATAAAAAATGACTACTTTGCTATGGACGGGAAGTAGTATGATTTGAGGATCATTTAGGGAATCAAAATCAGAGTAGAAAGGTTATGATTAGTTACGTCATCACTAGAGATAGTAAGGATGTAGACAAAATCATTTCTATTATCATTATGAGACCCTGGAGGGGCATAAAGATAATCGTACAAAGTCAGGGGTTTGAGGGATTTCACCCCCGAATCTGAGACAACCAATCTAACAGGGGCAAAACCTATCCTATCCTTCGCGCTATCGTTCTTAATTTCATTTGTGATCTCCTTCTTCCTCCTTTCCCACTGTGGTGGTCTTCTTGGTGAAATTTCCATATTAGACTAGTTGGTGGCAGTCTCTAGGCAGTGGCTTGCCTTAAAGTGGACTGGATCTGATCTTGGACCCTCTTGAGCTCGTTCCAAATCGTACTCCATCCACCTTCACCAGCATACTGGTCATTTGGAGAGATTAGCTTGGCCAAAATCACATTTACAGAATCTCTTTTAGGTTCTTTAAAATATTCTTTCGGTATTTGATCCACTTAAAAGTACCTATTTTTATGCCTTATTTATGATTCATTTTTTAAGGATATTATGCTTTAATGAAAGGTATTTTTATGTTTTGCATATAGGTGATGAAAAAAGAGTTCAAGAAGGAAAAATGACCAAAAAGGAGTAAAAATAGAGCTAAAAAGCAAAGTTGACAAAATTATAGGTTTGGCTCCTAGGCGCCAGAATACGGCGCCTAGGCACTAGAATACGACGCCTAGGCGTCTGTTTGATACTGAAGCAGGTAAGATTTTTGACAACTTTTGACAGTTATTTTGACTCTGTTAAACAGTTATCAGATCTTCTAGAAGACTGAAAGTTACTCTTGATACATAGGACATGTGATACAATGCATTTGGACACAAGAAAATAGTTTTAATCGCGAAGAGGTGCGATCCAAAGTGAAGGGGTGCGAAGATCTGGTCACGGAGTCCGGCGCCTAGGCTCCAGATCCCGGCGCCTAGGCGCCACAGTTACTTTCTAGAAGATTCATTGAATTTGGATGAATTTTGAAGAGGTGCCTTAAGCAACCCCTGGTCATTTTCGAAGCCCTATAAATATGGATAATTTCTACAGCCAATGGGCCGCCCCGGTTTCAAGTCATTTTCTTTAGGGTGAGCCATTTTAGAGTTAGGTTTAAGTATGAAGATGTAGATTTCTACATCTTATGGAGACATTGGTGAGGGATTTTGAGATATTTATGTAAGGGGTGTATGAGCGGTGCATGGATCGGCGGGAGACTTTGGTGGAGAGACTTTCTTCTTTCTTTCAGAGGAAAAAGCTAAGTATTGTATTCTTCATTTTCTTGCGATTGTTGTAAACACTTTTACGGTGAATTTTTTTTTGATTTAAACAAGGTTTTCTGTTGTATTTTATCCATGCTTCGTAAGTAATTTTCATTACTATTTTCTTTTAATATGAAGTAGTGGCATGTATAGGAAAATCATTTTTATGATAGAATTATCTTTATTTCATAATTCTATCAATACTTTTACTTATTATGCCATTATTTTCATTTACTTTTGTTTTGTATTGAAATAGATGCATGTTTAGGAATTAAGATTTTCTTAAATATTCTCTTATTAATTTATGGTGATTATATTCATACCAGATCTTCATTTACTTTACAAATTGATCACTTGTATTGTTAAAATATGTTGAATTCTGAGACCTAACCGGAGATGAGTTCTTAACTAGTGGATATCACATGGATCTTTGGGTAATCGAAGGCCTTGAGCGGGTTATTCATGGTGAAGTGCAAATAAATAGGGGGGTATTATTTATTGGGCATAGAATTGATTAATTTTTAGAGTGAAAGACTAAATTCTAATAATTTGGTTTATAGAAAGGGAACAGGTCACTTGTAGGGCCGACCATAACCACCCTTGGACATCTAGAAGTGTGAGCCTAGATTAACCCATTCTACTAATAATACATCCTTAACCGATCTATAGATTAACCAATGTTCTTTATACTATCGAGTGAAGGTAAAGAAAAAGATTGCTTCTATTTGACACTACTATATTAAATTATAAGTATTTCTTTCCTACATATTATCTATGTAATTGCAAGAGAAAGGTAGTCTTTAACATCTCCAAATTTTCCAAACTAATTTATCTAGATTAGTTATCTTTTTATTTAAGATTTCTATTTAGGATTAGTTATTAGAAAATCATTATAATCGACATTCCAAATTTAGGCCTTATAGAAATAGACTGGAATTAGCCTAAAAAATTTCTTACCTCGCTTCTCTGTGGAATCGATACTAGGGTTATAAAAGAAAACCCAATATTACTTGAAACGATACGTATACTTGCGTAGTACCCCTAGTGTGTAAAATATTTCCTAAAATTTTACAATATTTTGATTTTTCACACTAACCGCTATTTATAAATTAGGTCAAGTTTTTGGTCATCTTTTGGAAGCAAAAATTACTGTGTAATTGCGGGTTGGGTCAAGTTTTTGGCGCCTTTGCCGGGGATCGAACTGTAAGAATTTTAGGAGATTTTTAGTTAAACCTTAAAGACTTAGTTTTGGAATTATTATTATTATTATTATTATATCATGTATTTAATTATTGTGTGTTTATTTTAAATAAAATTAAAAATACCATATATATATATATATATATATATATATATCCTATTAGTTAAGTCTTTAAATTTATGCGCGCCAGATCGAGAGAGAGATTTTAGGAGGATGATGAATTAGAAAAGACTCCGTGAATTTAATGTAGAAATGGCGGATCAACAATATAATGAATATTCATATTTGGATTATAAATGGATGGAAATTGGCCATGCGATGCACTATCCTAATTTTGATCATTACAACTCAGGTTAGGAAAATTATTCAAACTTTAACTGGAATACAAATTTTGGAGGAGAATACCAAAATTGGGAAGATAATCAATTTAATCAGATATGTGATTGGAAGAATCAGGATGACTTTAATGATGAATTTTCCTTTCCTTATAGATTTAACTCCAACCCACTAGATGAGGAGAAAGAATTATTTTTAGAGAAGGTTGTTAATCAAATGGCTAATCAATTGGAAAGTCAAGAGGTTGCAATAAAGAATATAGAAAATCAATTGGGGCAGATTATTAATGCAATTAACAGTTACCCCCAGAGATTTTAATTAGTGACTCTGAGATAAATCTTAAGGATATGAATAATGAACAAGAGAAAGATTTCGAACTAAGCATTCGAAGAGAATTTGAGGATATGTTTCAAAAGTGTTTTGAATTAAGAATTGAGGATAAAGAATTAGAAGATAATTTGAATCAAAAAAGCAATCTAGAAGAATTTGATCCAGAATCTGAATTATCTAACGAGAATCCGATTCAAAATTTGGAAGATCTTGAACTATCTTATAGAGATCCATTTCTTATGAATTTTAAGGATGATATTGATATGGAAATTGAGAAAATCAAAAGAAGAATATTGGATCTAGAAAGAAACTTGAGGGACAATGATATAAATCATTCTAGAAAGGAAAAGCTGAAAGAAAAATTAAAATTTGAGAATTTTTTAGGAGTTCCTGGATTTGAAAAGAATGGGCGATTGATCTAGGATTATTAAAATGGAATTTTGATCCATGAGGAAATATTTGTCGGGCTGACGGCGTTAAACCTAGCGCTTTATGAGAGGCAACTCATAGTTATCAGTTGTCAGGCTGACGACATTAAATCAAGCGCTTCATGAGAGGCAACCCATGGACGAATCTATTTATATGGCTAACCTAGCCTGAAATCATCCCAACATGATTGGAGAATTTCAAAAGACCCCACTTGTTTGAGAGGGGAGGGGGAGATTTCAACATCTTTATTTGAGAGGGGAGGCCTCAATGAGATGTTGTAGTAGCTTCAATTGGACCCGATGAGCCTCCACATGAAGCCTTTTGCAATGGTGAAATGTCTAGACCGAAGTTTGACCTAACCTGATTTTAGGTGTTGATTGAAGTCTATGCTAGCAGCTCTCTGTGATGGGGCTTTGATGGGGGAACCTCTTATTTCAGTGTGGGGATGGTGTGGGTGCAATTAATTTGATTTTGGTGCAGTGTGAAGGTGTGGTGGAATTTGTCCTGATTTTGACTGAGAAAACAGTGATGAAATTGGCTCTGGATAATGGAAATTAGGGATAGAGGATGGTGGGTTTGCACTCAGGAGGTCTCAGGGAAGTTCTCAGGGCAATTTGATAGAGTTTCCTTAAGAAATTTTCAGCACCCCCATTTGGCCATGAATGATGGCTTTTATAGCCATGGCCATTGGGCTGAGCTCAGGGCATGCTGGTGGATGAGATTAGTTGCTTAGGTTGAAGGTAGCAAGGCACAAGTGACCAATCAAGGTTGGACAGCTTGGGGGGTGATTTTTGGTTTTGATCCAAGTGTGGTGGCTCTCAGTTTGGGCTCCTTTGGAGACTAGGCCTACCAGCCAGGCCAGAGGAGGTGGCTAGAGGTCAGGTGGTCAGGTGGGCAAGCCATCATGGTGAGTAATTGAGTTGGTGATCAATTTTGGTAAAGATCTATATGGTTTAAGCACTTTAGGAATGAAATCTCCTAAATCATGGGACCCTTAGTCCAAGGCTCAAGTAGAGTGGGCTAGGTGGATCTAGGGTGATTTCTAAGGTTCACTTGGTGGTTGTGGTGGACTTAGGTTGGTCACATTTGGCTAGATTTGATCACATTGGGTCATGGGTTCAATTTGGGTCACTTGGGTTTAAGTTAGTCTAAGTTGGGTTCAAGTTTGGGTTAGGTCCAATTGATTGTTCAATATGGTGTGTATGATTTTCATAAAGAGTTTGGAAGAGGATTGGAGTGGTTTTGAATAGGTTTGGAAGGTGAATCTGGCTTGACTTAGTCATTTAGTCAATTTTAGGTATTTTGGGTTAGCTTGGGTCTAAGTTGGGTTACAGTGGGGTTAAGTCTCAATTTATGGTTCCAATTGGTCTAGGAGGATGTCATGAAGATTTATTGACATTAATTTGGTGGTAATTTTAGGGTTAGAGCAATCAATTTGGTGGAATTTGGTCATGTGGCCAATTTGGGGCAGATTTGGGGATTTTGACTTAGGTTGGGTTTGGGTGAGGTTTGAGTGGAAATTTGTGGCAATTGGCCTGTCAATTTGGTTTATCAGAATATCATGAAGGGTTTATATTTCAAATTTGGGGAATTGATTGACATTGGAGCTCAATTTGGGAGAATTTGGCCATAGGGTCAAAATTGGGTCCTTTTGATTTGAGTTAAAATTGGGCTTGCAATTAGGTCAAATTGGACTTGGATTTGGTTTGGGATGAGTTCGAACATTGTGAGTTTGAGCTTAGAATTTAAATTGTTGGGAATTGAGGTCAATTTGGTGGACATTCGAGGTAATTTAGGCATTTTTGGGTCTAAAGGGGGAATTTGGGGCTTTTGGTCAAATTGGTTGATTTGGTCAAATTGGGTCAATGTGGTGATTCAAAATTGAAATTAGGAATATTTGAAGGCTATTGGGAATTTTTGAAATTTTTGAAAATTTTGGGCTTGGATGGGCATTTTGGTAATTTGCGTATTTTAGGAATTTTCGTAAATTTGATGTGCATAGGTATTTTGAGTGGTGAGGAATGTTTTGAGATGATTTGTGGGAAATTTTGGTAATTTTGGGAATTTTGGGAAAAATTAGGGTTTTAGGTGCAATTTGGTCATTTGGTAAAGTTCAGTCGTAAAGGGGTCAAAAGTTCAGATGTTGACCTCATTTTTGATGAGGTCTTCCTTTCTTCTTTTTAGTGCTTAGGATCTAGCCTTAGGCTTTTCCTTTGACTATCTTAGAGGACTAGAATTGGGACCCGCCTTTTAGAAATTCAAACCACTTCTAAACTCCCTGCAAACTCCACAAACTTGACTATAGACCCCTAATCACCTAGAGGGTTGAAATCAAATGTGGAAGTTTAAAGGATGAGTTCCTATAGGACCCTTTGGCCTTAGGACGCCTTACAGGTGGCACGGTGCAGTGAGGGCTGACTTACATTACACTTACACACTACATTTCCACACACTTCCTAAAACCACACCCATACCCAACTTAACCTCCCGACTCATGTGGGTGATTCACATGGATGGTCCTTAACCCTAAGCCCTCGGCTAAGAGGGTTAGGAACAACATAATGAATGCCTCGAATGAGTCCTTTCATGGCTCATATGGGCTTGAAATGGTTTCATGGCTCAACCAAAATGATTTCTTTCCACCTAGACTCACCCAATCTTTAGTTTCCCAAATTTTCGGTTTTTGACCCCAGAGACCCTACACCTACTAAACCTACCAAAACCTTGAAATTACTCCAATTTTTGCAAAATTTCCAAATTACCCAAAATTTTCCAAAATCAATCTCAAACATCTCCACATCACTCAAATTGATCATCCATACCCAAAAATACCAAAAATTCCAAAAATACCTCTCAATACCCTCCAAATACCCAAAATACCCTTCTTGGCCTAAAAATCCAAAAATTCAGAAAATTCCCAGAAAATTCCAGAAAATCCTAAATATTCCCAATTTCATTTTGTCCAACTACACCATGGGCCAATTTTGTCAATTTACCCTACTTTTGTCAAAACCCCCAAATTGACCCATTTTAACCCTAAGTGAACCCAATGTCAAACCAAACCTACCCAATTGACCCCAATTTTGGTCCAATTCAGTTCTAAACTTCAATTCAACATTCCCAATACCAATTTAGACCAAATCCAAGTCCAATTTGATTGACATTTGGATCCAATCTCACTTTTGGCCTTAAAGCCCAAATTTAGACCCATTTACCAAATAAACCCAAATCCAACCCAATTCAAGCCCAAACTACCCCAAATTTGCTTCAAGTTACTCATGACACATCCATGAGCTAAACCCAACAATTATTTGGCCCAACCTTTTACAAAAATTTTCATCCATGAACACATTCATAAACTTAAAAGCCCACTTCCCTTAAACCCTTCTAAAAGCCCATTTCCTTCAAAATTCAAAAGCCCAAATCTACCCTAAAGCCCACATGACATCTCCATTTGTCATCCATTTAATTAAATCCATTACCTAAGTCCTAAAATCATCATTAAATTATTCCAAATGAAGCTTCATCCAAATTCCCATCAAATTACCAAAAATTTCTTAAAACCCATTTTTATGAAATTGACTCAACTTTCCCAAGCCAAAGACAAGCCATGCAAGCCATTGACAAGCCACATGAAGCCATGGGAGGCTTGACATGTGACCATGCCATTAATGGTAAAAGGAGGGGCTCCTTTCCTAATCTTTCATTAAGCCTTTTTTACCTTAAGCATGTCACACACTAAACCATGTTTAGCCACCTCATCATGGATAGAGACCACACCACTCTCTCTTGGTCGACCCAACCGATCCTCTCAGCCCAAAATAAGGCCATGGGGAGGTGAACCGAGCCCAAAAGGTGGGTTGACCCATTTGGACCCAAAATAGGCTCATCCCGCATTCCATTTCGATCCAACTCCTTTACACATGGCAATTGCCGATTGATTGCACAAACCTCCAGCCCCGACCCACCCGACCAAGATGGTGACCATTGCACGGCCGGCCGGCCACCGGACCGCCGGAAAACACCATGGCCGAGAGCTCACATGCGAGCCAACATTGAAATTCTCACTTGCTGAGCTGCCCCATCCCTAGTGGTCACCATGGCCGATCTTCTCCTCACCGAGCAGCTCGATCCCAAGCCCTAACTCTCCACGGGAGGCCCTCCACCCTCTCTATTTAAACTCCACCCCTCTCGGCCATGAGAGGAGCGAAGCACAAACCTCGCCAAAACTACGCCAAAATTGTTCCGGACCCTTCTCCATCCTTAGAGCACTTGATCCCCGGTGAAATTCCCCTGCCATTTCTCCTGCGAAAGCTCGATTTCGTAGTTGAAATTCCACCCAAAACCGGGACACTTCTCCACGGTGAGCCGATTCTCGAATTGATTGGCTCTACACCTTCACCGGACCAAGGGAAGGTGTCCACCATCAAAAGCCCCATCTCCGGGCCACCCGGTTGCTCCAGGCCTCCAAGCTTTGTGATCGGGCTTGGTCGAAATCATATCCGGACAATTCACTGAGACCGGGAGACTTCATCCGGAGCTTGCTAGGACCCGATCGAAGGTGCAACAACTCTCGGATTGAAGCCACACTTCTCCGAGCCAAGGTATGAGCTAACTCTTCATCCCGAGCTTCGAAGATTCTCTATTTCAAATGTCTTAGTTTCGATGCATGTTAGCCGTATAGATGTGTTCGTCTCTTCAAGACGAATCCATAGAAGTATAAGAACGTAAAAATCCATTGAGAATCGAGTGAGATCTTAGGGATTTAGTGTGGACGGCTCTCGGGTGAGAACACTTGGGGACGATGAACGGATGCCGTCCATTCGATACACGCGCGGACGAACGGCTCGGATGGCGTCGGACCGGGAAACGGTGCGAGAACCGCGGGGCCCGGGCTGCCGACTCGGATGGCGGCGCCCGATCACGACGCGACACGTACCCCTTCGGAGTCTGCCGATGTTTCGCCGGCGCCGCGTGGATAAGTAGATAAATAGGGTATTTTCTCGATTTATTTAATTCCCTAAACTTCAAAAATCCATATCTTTGTGTAGAAAAATCACAAAAATAAAATAAAAATACCCTCTTGCTCGAGTGAACGAGAGGAGAATAATGTGGAAAAGAAATCATTTAATTTCATCAAGTATTTTATTTTTTATAATTTATTTACTCTCTGCATTGTTTTAATTCTCCATGCATGCATACAATTCACCATGGCATGAGACCATAGGGCTTTTGAAGCCTCTGAATTTGGGAACATTCCCTGAATTTTCCAAAGTCAGAGGCCATCCCTATGAGGAGTTCTTGATTTTTCAAGTTCGAGTCACTGTTTTGAGTATTTTAATTCCAGTAAATAGCATGTTGTGAAATAAATTCTAGGAAAATTTGGTGATGTTCCTTATGACCAGAGAACCCTAGGAAAAATAGATTTTGGCTTAGTTCATTCAAAACAACCCTAATTGACTTAAACACCCAAAATAGGTCTTTAATTAATTAGAGTTAACCAGGTATCAAATTGACTTGAAATCAATTCTCCACTGACCTTTAGGATCAGAGGAATCTACCATAAAAATTTGAGGTCAATTGGACTTGGTTAGCCCCACTAATTGGGTTGATTAAGTCACTTAGCCATTTTAAACTTTAAAAATTCATAACTTTTAAAATACTTTTCAAAAATTCACCAAATTGGTTTTGGAGCCTCTCTGATATCAGGGGAAGCTAAGAAAATTAAAATTTCAATTTTCTAAAAAAGTTGATTTTTAATAATATTTTAATATTTTTAATAATTAAAAAATAATAAAAATCACAAAAATAATAAAATTCACCAAAATGTCACATTTTGAATTTTAATCACTTAGGAACAAATCCCACATTCTTCCTAGGTCTATTTAGTGAGATATTGAATTTTAAAGCCCTAGGGTAGTTTTAAAATTAAAAAAATGTATTTTCTAGCATTTTCACTAAAATAATTATTATAAATCATAGAAAAATCAGAAAATTGCAAAATTTGATTCTCTGGTTTCCTTGATATCAGAGAGATTTTTGAAAAATATAAAATTCATTTTTCAACATTTATTTTATTTTTAAATTAATTAACACTCCAAAACTCAAAATAATTATAATAAGAATAATATAATTCAAAAAATCACCAAAATTGGTCCAAGTGCTTCTATGGTCATTAGAAATGTCCCCTAATTTTCTTAAGGACAGAAACTTTCTTTTGGTCATGTTATCAAATTTTCCTTGAAAATCTCTATTTTCCATCAAAATAATTATATAAATAAATTAAATACAGAAAAATCACATTTTCTCCTCTCAAGTCTTTATTGACATATGAGTGAAGTCACATAAAAATTTCAAGTTCATTTAAGTTCAATTTAGTGAGTTATGAAATTATTAAGCTTAAAGGGTAAAATGGTAATTAAAATCTTTAATCCTTAATTAAAACTTTAGGTTTAATAAGAAATCAACAAGTAAAATATTTGATCTTAATCTGATTTGGATGATTGAAATTTAAATAATTAAAGGGTAGAAACCCATTAAATAATTTCAAAATGATTAAACTTTAATTAAATAATGGATTAAATTTGGAAGAATAATAAAATTGGAATCATTAAAATAAGGGATATTTATTAGGAAGAGATTTATTCTTTAATTTAAAAATCCCTAAATTAATCATCTCATTAATATTCAACTCTTAATTAAAATGATAATTCAAATTCAAAATATTAAAAGACTTAATCATTAAACTAAAATTAAACTCTTTCAAAAATTTCAATTAAAATTAAAAATAAAGTAAATTAAAGATAAATTAAATTAAAATTAAATTAAATTTAATAATTAAATTAAATTAAGACAAATTAAATTAAATTAAATTAAATTAAAATTAAATTAAATTAAATTAAACGATTAAATTAAATTAAATTAAATAATTAAAATTAAATTAAATTAAATTAAATTAAATTAAATAATTAAATTAAATTAAATCAAATCAAATTAATTAAACACCAAATCAAATTAAATTGAACTATGTTAAACTAAATTAAAACTCAATTAAATTAAGTTAAATTAAATATAACATCACCTAAGACATAAAGAATTCAAAATAAATGTAAAGCAACTTAAACACTTATTCCAAATTTAAACCCTTTAACTTAAATCAAATCATTTGAATACTAATTTACCCTTGAAAGCTTTGATTATTATAACTCCTAAATAAAACATTAAATGAAGTCTTACTTCACTCATAGGATATTCAAATGTCCTAGTTCATTGAAAGCGAGTTAACAAGACTTGAAAACCTCGGACGATTGATTCATTTATATAATTAAATTCATTTGTACTTAAAACAATCCTAGAAATATTGAAAAGATGTTTAAGATTCTTCTTAAGCACTTCCTCGATATGATAGGATATTTATAAGAACAATTGGACTTAATTGTTCTTTGATGAAGAAAATCGTCTTTAAACCAAAAACACAAAGAACCTAGACGTCATAGGAGTTGACTAGCTATAGGATTAGGAATTTGGTAGAAAACCATAACCCTTCCCTTAGCTTTACCTAGGAACTTGCTTAAGTATTCTAATTGTGTTTTAAGTGCGGCTTGGGATGACGGGAAGACCCTCCGGGTACGCTTTTATATTTTATTGCAATTTACTTTCTTGCAATTTACTTTCCTGCAATTTACTTTCTTGCAAATGCACTTTATTTTTCTTGCATGATAAAACAACGAGTTGCATGAAAACCCACACCTTTAGGATAGTCCCTAAAGCTGAAACCAAATTAAGTTAAAAGTCATTGCAAGATAAAATTCACCGCCACAACATTTCAAAATATAAAACAACTCAAAATTTAATCACAAACAGAACACAAAACTACAATTACAACTAAATTAAAACGTCTCGTTGGATGATCGGGAATACCTCGGATGATGTAACCTACGTGTTGCTAACGGGATTTCCACGGTCTAAATGAAAGTGTGGAACTCATTCGAGTTGAGTTTAGCAAATTCATCCGGACTAAGTGAATCCGATAAAAATAATGATGCCGGAAGGATGGAACCGTGGGATCTTAACCAGGTGTCGTTATAATCGAACTTTAAGATTTGTTTTAATTAAAACGTAAAAAACACTTGGAAAATTAAGATTTTCTCTAAACCAAAATACTTTTCTCATCTCCTGATTTATGGTTTCTAAAACTAAACCTCTGCTACAACAAGGAACTTGGAGCATGGTGGGCAGCACGGCCATCGTCGTCGATGAAAACTTGAACCTACTTCGACAAAACTTTCCTAGAATTAAATAACCAAGCCATAGGACTTCGAGGTAGATTGCACTAGTGCAACATAAATCCTCAACCTTTTCGTTAGGCATTTGCATTGCAAATTAAGCCCTAACCGGTCTTAGGATTCCGAGGTAGTCGTCCGATACGAAAATAAACCCTCGCATCTTCTAGATTTATTTGTTTGATTTTATCATACAAATATAAGTCCTAATTAATTAAAATTGGCAAGATTGAAATACTAAATAAGTATTAGGACTTTCCTAAACTCGAAGCCAAACGATAGGATAGTCGGGAAATTGCGAAGTTCATTTCGAATCAGTGATTTCTCCTACCTTTCTTCCTTTGGATTCACAAAACAAAATGTTCCAAAATTTGATCCATTCCCTATTGAAATTCCAAAATTCAATCTTTGAAAACCTTAAACTTTGAAATTCTTGAAAGCAGAGTTATTGATTATTATCGAGAGTTTTCTTAGGTGATTCCCGTCACTTAAGATGTAATTAACTATAGGGGCTTGCCCTTATAGGGAATTTTAAAGAACCCAGGTAATATAAACCCTGTTTGATACTTTCATATTAAGCGAGGGAATTTGTCGGCTTATAAAATTGGTTCGCGGACCAAACGGATGTCCACAAAACTTCGGTTTATTTGATCGAGCCCCACCATCGAGCGATGTGTCTATCCTTAGGGATAGATACACGGTTTGTGGTGCGGTGCTCGTTTATATAAACTATTTGGGATGTGAGATCGGTTTAATCTCATATCTTAAAACTTTCAAATTTAAAAATTATTTTCAAAGCCAAATACTACTTTCTAAATTATATATATATATAAATCAAATTTAAAATTTAAATTCGCCGACAACTTCTGTTAGGCGACCCCCCTTTTAAAATACAATACAACCTAAAATAAGCCGCACATCAGATTTTTGGTAAAATTGGGTTTGAGTAAGATTGATAACTCATTTGAGCCATGAACCAAGGGAATTTCTCATTTGGATCCTCCATGTGCTGGTACTAGCCAAACCCTAGCCTAGGGCTAAGAGCTTAGGGAAACCACCCTCATGAGTTTCCAAAAGAGTAAAGGATCAAGTGTAAAGAAGTTTGATATGGGGTTGTAAGGTAGTGTGTGAGAGTGTAATGTGAAAGTGTGTGTGTGTAAGCACCAGACCAAACAGAGTCAGTCCTAAGGCTTGATCATCCTGTAGGGAACTCCTCTTGAGCTTCCTTATGTTTGGTCTCATCCTCTTAAGTAATTAGAGGTTAGACTTTAAACTTTTGAAAACTCCAAGTAAAGCAAAGAAGTGTTTTGATTTTCTATGGGATAAGGGTTTCATTGCTAGTATTCTAAGATAGTCACCAGGAAGGTCCTATGGCTAGACTCTAGGCTATTCTAAAGAAAGACTGGACCTCAACAAAAGTAAGGTCAATAAGCAAAGGGGTGTGTTGACCTCATTTTTGGTGAGTTCTTTCTTTCCTCTTAGTGCTTAGGATCCTAAAAATCATTTCAAACTTCCCCGCATCATCCAATTGCCCCAAATTTGTCACATTTGACCAAATTGACCAATTTTTTACCAAAATTCCCATTTATCCCTAAATTGGCAAACCCTCAAATCAAATCCAATTTCCACCAAAAAAATGAACCCAAAAACCAAAATTTTAATTCTAAACTCAAATCAAACAAGTTCAATTCCAATCTAAACCAATTTGAAGTCCAATTGAACCAACCCCAAACCCTAATTCCAATTTTGACTAAAAATCCCAAATTTGACCAAATCTCCAAAATCCATCCAATAGGACCCCATAGCCAACCGAATTTCCCCAAATTTGAATTCAAAACTCTTCATAACATTCATCTTGTTAAAAGGCCCATGTTCATGTGCATTTCCAAAATACCCATTTCATGGAATTAAAAAGCCCAAAATTGAGCCAACATGACATCTAATCATTCCATTGTCATTCCATGGCATTTAAACCCTCTTCCCATGGCATCATACCAAATTTCATCTTGCATACATGGCTCTTTACCCAAATAAGGCATGTTGGCATTTTTCATTTAAAATTCCTAAAATTGAAATTTCCTTTTGTGTGAAACATCCTCATCACCCCATACATGGCATGACATGACTCATGAACCCTTCTATGGACATCATGAGGGTCAACTTTGCAAAATTTAGAAAGTAGAGGTGACCACTTCTCTTTCCCCATGCACTTGGACTTTCCCCCATTTCAAACATTTAAAAACTCCCATATCAGCCATTGGACCTCACCTAAACTTGTTCAAGGGCCTTAAAACCAGCTCTAAACACTTTGGGAAAAGGTTTAGCCAAAAGACCAAGGGATTGAACCCAAGATAGCCCTTTTAGCCCAAACCTCCATTCCACTTTGGATTTTCACCTTGGAGCCATGCATAACCCAAATTCATGCCACCACTCAACCCCTCGGCATCACTGAACCTTAACCTGACCCTGGCCGACCGGCCACCCCAGCCTCCGGAAAACAAAAGGCCGAGAAGACCAAATATAGCTTAAACCCAAAATTCCACCCAGCTGAGTTGGCTAAACCCAATTGGTCACTACAGCTCTTCTTCTCCCCACCAAGGCAGCTGATCCCAAGCCCCAGCCAGCCCTGGTAACCCCCATAGCCATGGCTATCTAAGCAGCTCGCCTCCACGACCAATCATATCCTTGTATTTAATTAATACTCCAGAATTTTAAATAATCATAATAATTAAATTAAAACTAAAAAAACATGAAATTTTGTCCACGTGATTCTCTGACCTAGGCCTCTCATAATTTTCCTAAGGACAGATAATTAATATTGATTAAGTTATTGAATTTTCTTTGTAAATCCCTATTTTGCATTAAAAATAAAAATAAAAAAATCACATTTCCTCCTCTGATATTTTAATTGACCCATGACTGGGGTACCATAAAAATTTCATAAGCCACTTGAGTTATATTTAAAGAATTATGAGGTAATAAGCCTAAATGGGAAAAATGGATATTATGGAACTTAAACCTCAATTTATATTTAGGCTTAACATAAGGGTAAATGGGTAATGAACAATCTTAGATGACATGATTAGATGATCGAAACATGAGGGGTAAGAGGTAGAAGCCAATCCCACCACTTCCACCATAAGGATATGATTGTAAAGAATATGATTGTAATTTCTTAAAATATTGAAATTTGGAAGTTAAATAACTTAAATGATACTAAAAGTGAGGGGAGGAGGATCTTAACTCACTAATCTAAAGTCCCTAATCAATGGTTTGATGGTAATGCAATCTTTAATGAAGATCAAATATCACCAAACTTAGGAGCAAATTTAATTATGAGTTTACCTATAAAAGCTTAAGGGCTAGGTGGTGACTTAGGTTTGATTCTAACTTTAATTAATGTGGTTTAGAAAAGAGAACACTATTATTTACAAACATTTTTTGAAAACACTACTAACCACACCCTAATCTAAATGGCAGGTCCGCTAATAATTCAACTTGCCCCTAAAGCTTTTACTCACATAACTCATAAATGAAACATCAAATGAACGTTACCCCACTCAAGAGATAATCAAAGCATCTAAGTTCATTTAGCAAGAATTAAAACATCATTAATAAACCCTAATTGAGTATGGGTGATTGATTGAACATTATGATGAAACCAAATGAATTCTAAGTATACCTAATGTTCTGAGAAAGATGTTCAAGGTTATGCTCTAAGCACCTTCTCAATCTAATGGGTTATTTCAGAAGGAAAATTGGGTTTCATTATTCTTTGATTAAGAAAATCATTCTTAACACACCTTAAGACCCACAAAGTCATGAAATAGGTTCCCTCGCTGAATTTAAATCACTGAATTTCAATTGCTACTTTTATATCTTCTTTAAAATGCTTTAGCAGGTGTACTCGAAGACTGTCAGGTACGTCTTTATTTATTACAATTTTCATTGCTTCATTAAATGCTTTACTCCTACTTGCATGTCAAACTGGAACTTTTAGGATAACAGTAAAGACAACAAAAAAAACACCAAGAATCGATTTATAACAATCAAATATATATAAGAAAACTCAAAATTTAATCACAAACCAAACAACCAAAACTACAACTACAACTAAATTAATACACCCTCTATCAGATGATCGAGAATCTTTCGAATGATGCAACCTACGGCTGCTAACAAAATTTACCATGGTCTAAATGAAAGTATTGAATTCATTTACTTGAATTTGGTAAATTCATCTGGACTAAGTGAATCCGAAGAAAATAGTGGTGCCTGAATGAGGGAACCGTGGGATCCTAACCTGTGTCACTATAATCAATTTAAATTCCCCCTAATAAAACCTAAGAAATTAAATTTGACACACTAGAAAACTTGAACTCCAAAACTTTGATACTTCTCTCATCTCTGCAATATGACATTTTTAAAACTGAAACTACTGCAACGAGGAGCTTGGAGCATATACGGTGGGCAGCACAACAAGAAAGCGAGCAACTCCACAATAACAAACCTTCCTTAGAAAAAAAAACAACAAGCCATTGGACTTCGAGCTTGTTTTCCTAGTGACATAAATCCTCACCGTATCTCTTTAGGTATTTTCACAATCATATTGTCCAATCTAAGCCCTAATTCTTTTTAGGATCTTGAGGTTGTCGTTCGTCACGACATAAACCCTCCTATCTTTCAGGCTATTTGTATGATTATGTCATAAAAATTTAATTCATAAATAAATAAAATTGGCGAGATTGAAATATGAAATAATATCTCTCTGAAATCAAAGAAAAACAGTAGGGTAGTTGACACACTTAAAATATATACGCTTTTTGCTATATCATTTTACTCATTTTTGATGATATTACACTTTAAAGGAAGGTATTTTGTATGTTTGTTGGTTTTAGGTACAAGAAATGGTGATTAGAGCAAAAGGAAGCAAAAACAGTGCGATTTGGAGCAAAAACGAGCAAGAAATGAAATTTTGCCTTAACACCTTTCGATAAGTCTTTTGATGTTAAATCTCTTTTACACTTCTTGCATATTTTTGAATGAGATTACACTTTAAAGAAAGGTTGTTTTTATGTTTATTTTGTAGGGCTGTTACGAACGCAACGCAACTGAAACGGGGCGAATCAGAGCTAAAACGGAGCCAAACGGAGCGAAATGGTGGAGTTGCACGTGAATCTCGCCTGTGGCGGCCTCGAGCCCGCCGAAGGTGGGATTTTCCCGAGAAGGCCAAAATATGACCGAAAGGCTCACCGACAGCGCCCTCGAGCCCGCCGACAGCGAGCATGAGCAATTATCCATTCTTCTAGAAGCCCGCCGACGGCGAGATTGAGCCCGCCGACGGTGAGAATGTCGGTTCAAGCAACTATTTGTTGAATCAGGATGCTTTTTGAAGAGGTGCTTAAGCAACCTTTGTGAATTTTTCTACCTCTTTAAAAATGGACGAATTTTGGAGAGATTAGAGAGAAAAAAAGGAAAAAAAAGTGGAGAAAACTTTGAGGAATGTTTAGGATTCTTAGATTAAGAGTAGAAATGTAGATTTCTACCTTTTCAGAGAGATTGAAGAGGAGATTTTGAGAGAATTTGTAAGGGATTTCGATAGCATTGCACGGATCGCCGGGAGACTTTATGGGAGAGATCTTCGTCTTTTTTTCAAAGGGAAAAAGCTAAGTATTGTTCTTCATTATCTTATAATTTTGAAAATATTTATTTAGTGGATTTGCTTTGGTTACATGAAGTTTCCGTTGTGTTTTCTTCGCGCTTTGTGACGTATCTCTCTTACTCTTTCTTCTTCTTTGGAAATAGCGACATGAGAAGATTATGCCATTATTTTCCTTTTATTTTTCTTTAGTAATGAGTAGAAATCATGTTTAGGATTTTGTGATGCATGGTAGAAGTAAATTTAATTATAAATGTGATGGTTTTTACTTGCACTTCATTTACATTGCAATAAGGGCCCATTGTAGTGTTAAAATTTGTTGTAATTGTGTTAAGTTCCGAAAGGGCATATGTAATTCTTAACAAAGTGGAAACACATTCAAATTTTATGGATGGTGTAGTTCATGGGAATTGAATGCAAATAAATAGGGAAATATAATTATCGGGTGTAGAATTGGAGATTTTAGAGTGACAGGCTAAAATCCTCAATTCGGTCCTATTGTTTGGGTGCTGAAGCAGAGATGTTAGCCCTCAGGTGAGGGGAACGTGGGAGCTCCAAAGTGAGAGCCAGTATCCTCCCAGCCTAGCCTCGGATTCAGTAACCAAGCATAGGATTAGTCAATGTTCTTTATGCCTGGACCAAAGGGTAAAGAATTGGATTGCTCCTATTTGGCACATACAATATTAATTCTTATATTTCACTACATAAGAATAGTGGTTTTTAATATCTCAAAATTCTCCAAACCAACTCATCCAAAAAGGGTTATATTTAGAATTGTTATTTGCATTTAGATATAGTTACTATCTTTACATTTAACACTTGCATTTAGGAATAGTTGCTAGATAAAACACAATTTTAATCGACATTCCAAACTAAGGACTATTAATAGTAGACTAGAATTTTATTAAGGACTTCTTACTTCACTTCCTCGTGGGATCGATATTGGGTTTTTTAAAGAAAACTCTATATTACTTGAAACGATACGTATACTTGCGTAGTACCCCTAGTGTGTAAAAAAGTTTCTAATTTTTATATCATTTAAGATTTTACACACTAGCCGCTATTTATAAATAGGGTCAAGTTTTTGGCCATCTCTTGAAAGTTAATTTACTGCGTAACTGCGGGTCGGGTCAAGTTTTTGGCGCCGTTGCCGGGGAAGCTTCGGTAAGAACTTTAAGAGAATTCTAGTTGAAGTAATTAGGCTTAGATTTGGAAAATTGTAGTGTCGTAAAAACTATTTTTGTGTGAAAAGTATTTTTTATATGAAAAAGTGTTGTGAAAAATAAGGTGTTCGTGAAAATGTTTTGTTGTGTTGAATATATTTCATCTATTATTTGTTTAATTGTTAATGTATTATTTTTTGTGTTACGTATGCGAAACAAAGGATCTGCAGGACTTTTGTCTTATGATCCCGAGTTTGAAAAAAATAAAAAAATAAAAGTACAGAAAGGACTCGAAAAATTAGAAATGGAAATGAAAAACTTTATACAATTGGAGAAAAATTATGTGGAAAAGCTTTATGTGATTTAGGAGTGAGCATTAATGTGATGTCTCTATCTATATTTAGAAGGTTAGGTTTAATTAATATTTCTCCCACTACTGTAACCCTTCTATTAGCTGATCGATCTATGATTTATCCAAAAGGAGTTATAGAAGACGTGCTTGTTAAAGTGGATAAATTTATCTTTCCTTTGGACTTAATTGTATTAGATATGGAGGAAGATAAAGAAATTCCAATTATTTTAAGGAGACCTTTCCTTGTTACTGAACAAGCTATGATAGATGTGCAAAAAGGAAAGTTGAGTATAAATATTAATGACCATGAAGTCATTTTTGATGTATTAAAGACTAAGAAATATCCAGCTGAGAGAAAAGATGATGAATGTTTTTGGATGGATGAAATTGATTATCTAAGTAAAGACCATTTCCAAGAAAGTTTTGAGAGTAAGTTAAAAGATGAGATTGAAATAGATTGTCATGATGATTCGAAAAGGTTATTTAAAGAAGACTGTATGTATGTTAGGGAGATGTGTGAAATGATGGACTCTACCAAAAATAGTAAACTTTTAATTCCATTTCTTGAAAAATCTCATGAGCTTAAGATGGATGTACCCCATACAATTTTAAAACCTATCTATTTAGGGAATTCATCTACACAACCAGTCTTAATAGCTTTAGATTCGACTCAATCACAAGAAAAACCTGAATTAAATGATGAACAAGATAAAATTATTGAACTAGGACTTAGAAGAGAAATTGAGGATAAATTTCAAAAGAACTTTGAGTTGAGAAAAGAGGGTAAGGATATTGGAAGACCATTGGAAGAAATTCCTAGGGAATTAGAAAAACCTATTTCCTCAACTAAGATAGATCCTCAATCATTTAATAATTATAAAGGGGAAGAATTGGAAGATAACTTGAATCATAAGAGTGACATAGAAGAATTTGATCCAGAATTTGAATTATGTATAGAGAATCTAATCCAAAATTTGGGAGATATTGACGTATCTTATAAAGATCCATTTCTTATAAATTTCAAGGATGATATTAATATTCAAATTCAGAAAATCAATAGAAGAATATTGGATCTAGAAAGAAATATGAGGAATTATGATATAAATCAAACTGAAAATGAAGAGCTAAATGAAAAATTAAAATTTAAGGATTTTATAGGAATCCCTGGATCTGAAAATGATTGGGCGATTGATCGAGGATTACTTAAATGGAATTTTGATCTAGGTGGAATCATTTATCAGGCTAACGACGTTAAACCAAGCGCTTTATGAGAGGCAACCCATAGTTATCAGTGTGCTTTGATTTAGTGTGCCTGAGAGTCATGACTGTTAGTGTTGTATGGTGTTTGCATTAATGTGGATTGAATTGATGTTTATGTGTCATTATGGATTGATCAGTTTTATTGATGATTGGTAGATGTTTTGGATTATTAGTAGTTTTATTTGATCTTTGTGTGTCATGAGGGAGTTGATTCCTTAACTTCTTATTATGGTTAGTGATCACAGAAAAATTCATTAAGAAATTCATATCTATTTTTGATGAAATTGCACTTTAAAGAAAGGTATTTTCTTTATTTTATTGTAGTAATGAAGATTTATAAGTGATGGAAGCAAAAAGCATGAAATGGAGCAAATTTGGATAAAAAGGAGGAAATTCATGCAAATATAACTACTTCGCCAACGGCGAGATCGAGGCCGCCGACGGCGAGATCGTGAGGAGAAATTTCTGAAGGAATTATAACTACCTCGCCGGCAGCGAGCCTGAGCCCGCCGACAGTGAGATCGAGCGGTTTGAAGACCTTCTAGATGCCCCGCTGAAGGCGAGGTCGTTTCCCGCCGACGGCGAGCTAGTTCAAAATGCATATACATTGAACCTGGACACTTTTTGAAGAGGTGTTTAAGCACCCCTTAGACCTTTGCCTACCTCTATAAATAGAGGCCGAATTCTAGAGAGTGTGTGTGTCTTTTGAGTCTTCTGTGTGTTCATTTCTAATGTCTTGAGTGTAAGTTTAAGTGAGTTTAGTGAGTTCATTAGTTTAATTGAGTGCTGTTTAGTTGTTGTACTAGAAGGAAAAGTCGAAGAAACTTCGAGAGTACTGCTGGGGAGGAAATTAAGATAAGTATCTTTGTTTATTGTTGTTAACTTTAAATGAAATCCATGCTTTGTTTTATTCCCATGCATTCTGAGTAGTTTTCTAAGTCTTTCTCCTTGTTTATGAAAATTATGCGGATCGATGAAATTAAATAAAAGCACCTAATATAGTATAGATAAATTGTGATAATTTTTACTTAAAACTTAATTTACTTTCAATCCGACCGATTGAGTAGTTAAAATATGTTGAATTATCAAATATAGTAAAAATTACATCCAATATTCGGGGAAGTCAAAAGCCTTGGAAGGCGGGTGCAAATAAATAGGGAAATATTAATTATCGGACGTAGAATTGGATATTTTAGTGTGACAGACTAAAATACTCAATTCGATCCTCTTGTTTGAGAGTCGAAGTGTAGATGTTAGCCCTCGAGTAAGGGGAACGTGGGAGCTGCGAAGTGGCGGCGGTATCCTCCCGGCTTAGCTGCAGGATTCGATAATCAAACATAGGATTAGTCGATGTTCTTTGCACCTGGACGAAGGGTAAAGAATAGGAATGCTCTATTTGTCACAATACAATTTAAAAAATTCTATTTAAATTCATCGAGTTCATTTAATTTTCTAAAAACAAGGAGAAGGATACTTTTTCGAATTAATTAAATCAACTTTATTTTAAGCATTAGTTTACTTTAAGTTTGCTTTTAATTTCGATCTACTAGATTAGTAAGTAATTCCTTTAAATTTAGGCGATAAAAATACGTTAAAAACTTCCCCGTGGGATCGATAACCAGGACTCCACTGGAGCCCTGTATTACTTGATACGATATGTATACTTGCGTAGAATCCACATTATACATTAAATCATATAACTATATTTAAAGCGGGATCAAGTTTTTGGTGCCGATACTATTAACTTAAATTACATACATATAAAAAGTGGGTCAGTTAGAATTTTATGTTCTTTTTTAATAGTTGGATTAATGAGTCCACTGTGACTTGGGTCTCACCCAGAGTTGAGTTTTACAAGAGAAATCATGAATTTTGAACATAATAATTTCATCTTAATTTTTTTACTTCCTTTCTATGACTTTGATTTCATTTGATAGGAGTCGCAAACCTATTTGATGAATAACATTAGGATGATCTCACACTATTTTTTATAACAGTTAGAAGTGTTTAATTAAAGGGATTTGATGATGCTTGAGATTGGTGTCCGGAAACCAATTTATTAGGGATAATCTTATCTTTGGGATTATAATCTATAAAATAATTTTAAAGTACCTAATTTACTAGTGTAGTGATTCCATTAGAAATTAGAAGTAAATCAAGGTCATGTGATGAGTTAATGGAAGAATTGACCTCATTTTTCATATGTGTGTTTATGTTTGTGTTACAACATTATTTAGGTCTTGAAGAACATTTTTATATTCCCTTAATAATACCTACAATGCTAGTTAGACTTTGGTTTAGTTAATTTCATTCTGGAATGATTAGTTTAGATTTGCTCTCTGCTACATGATTTATATCCTGATTAATAATTGTAGATCTTTCTGATAAACATTTGTGGTAGATAGAATTTCTAAATTGTTTTTCTTCCTATTTATATTTTCTGTACTGAATATTATATATGTTAAAAATTAAGTTTTGGGGTAGGAAGAAAAATAAAATTTTAATGTGAAAATACTTCTTTTTAATGTAATTTTATTACAAACATGTTTTAGGTTAGATTTACTTTCTCCTACAGTCATTTTATCCTGATTATGTATGATACAAATTTGATAGGATGTTGTAGTAGTAAGTATATTCAACCTTTACTTTTTCTTCCTGCTATATTTTATGTAAATAGTTGCAAAATATTTTAAAATTTAAGTTTGGGGGGAAAAAATATTAACTCTTATTTGTTCTCAATTATTGTATTTTCAAAAATTATTAGCATAACTTATAGCAGTTGAAACTCACTTGAGATAACTAAAACTTTTTATTTTAGATGAATATTATGGAAGGATTGAATGAAAGTTTTTAGTAATAAAAGTTAATTTTATAAGGGTAAGATATTTGGTATGAAATAATTTGATTATAGTTAACTATTTAAAGTAAAGAAAACTGTATTTTTTAAATGTTAAGAGACTTAAAGTAATGTGTGTTAAGAAGAGATTGTGACTTTATGATGAAATAATAAAGCTCATACCTAATTATAAAGTAAGGATGTGTTTCAAGTTTGAACTTTAGAAAGAGGAGAGTGAAGTTCAAAATCATTACAGACTCTCCAGATATAGTAATCCTCATTAAAAGAAAAAAAAGAGAAGAAGAAAGGAGTAAAAAAAAGAGGATTGAAAATGATCCCGAAAGAAAAGAAAAAAAAAATGAAAGAAAAATAATTATGAGGAGAAGCTTGAGGAGATGTCTAATCAAAAATTAGCTTCACTTGAGTCACCCTAAAGGGAGAACTTGATTTCATTTCTGAATTTATATTTAAAGTATGGCTTACATTCTGATGAAGTTTGCATGAACTCCTTTTTCACATAATCTTTCAGGGCACTCTTAATGTAACAAATTATGATTTATCTTGAAATAAATAGAAGACTAGAACCCATAGACTTGATTGCTGATATTCTTATACTTGTAGTGTTAACCGGAGTTACTGAATTTCTTTCTAAAAGTCTAACCAATATATTCTTTTAAAAGAAAAATTTTAGTGTCTTACAGGTGAAAAGTACATTGCTCGAAGTTATATTTTTATGTAGTAAAAGTGTTACTTGAGGACAAGTAACAGTTATGTTTGGGAGATTTTGACACGCTTAAAATATATACGTTTTTTACAATATCATTTTACTCATTTTTGATGATATTACACTTTAAAGGAAGGTATTTTGTATGTTTTTTGGTTTTAGGTACAAGAAATGGTGATTGGAGCAAAAGAAAGCAAAAACGGTGCAATTTGGAGCAAAAACGAGCAAAAAATGAAATTCTGCCTTGACACCTTTCGATAAGTCTTTTGATGTTAAATCTCTTTTATATTTATTGCATATTTTTGAATGAGATTACACTTTAAGGAAATATTTTTTTATGTTTATTTTGTAGGGCTATCTGTTACGAACACAACGCAACTGAAACGGGGTAAATCAGAGCTAAAACGGAGCCAAACGGAGCCAAACGGTGGAGCTACACATGGAATCTCGCCGACGGAGGCCTCGAGCCCGCCGATGGCGGGATTTTCCCGAGAAGGCTAAAACATGACCAAAAGGCTCGCCGACAGCGCCCTCGAGCCCGCCGACAGCGAGCATGAGCAATTATCCATTCTTCTAGAAGCCCGCCGACGGCGAGATCGAGCTCGCCGACGGCGAGAATGTCGGTTCAAGCAATTGTTCGATGAATCTGGACGCTTTTTGAAGAGGTGCTTAAGCAACCTTTGGGAATTTTTCTACCTCTTTAAATAGGGACAAATTTTAGAGAGATTAGAGAGAAAAAAAAGGAAAAAAAAAGTGGAGAAAACTTTAATGAATGTTTAGGATTCTTAGATTAAGAGTATAAATGTAGATTTCTACCCTTTTAGAGATATTGGAGAGGAGATTTTGAGAGAATTTGTAAGGGATTTTGATAGCATTGCAGGGATCGCCGGGAGACTTTATGGGAGAGATCTTCGTCTTTCTTTCAAGGGAAAAATGCTAAGTATTGTTCTTCATTGTCTCTTACTCTTTCTTCTTCTTTGGAAATAGTGGCATGAGAAGATTATGCCATTATTTTCCTTTTACTTTTCTTTTGTAATGAGTAGAAATCATGTTTAGAATTATGTGATGCATGGTAGAAGTAAATTTAAATATAAATGTGATGGTTTTTACTTTCACTTCATTTACATTGCAATAAGGGCACAATGTAGTGTTAAAATTTGTTGTAATTGCGTTAAGTTCCGAAGGGGCATATGTAATTCTCAACAAAGTGAAACCACATTCAAATTTCATGGATAGTGAAGTTCATGGGAATTGAATGCAAAGAAATAGGGAAATATAATTATTAGGCGTAGAATTGGAGATTTTAGAGTGACAGGCTAAAATCCTCAATTCGTTCCTATCGTTTGGGTGCTGAGTGGAGATGTTAGCCCTCAGGCGAGGGGAACGTGGGAGCTCCGAAGTGAGAGCCGGTATCTTCCCAGCCTAGCCACGGATTCAGTAACCAAGTATAGGATTAGTCAATGTTCTTTATGCCTGGACCAAAGGGTAAAGAATTTGATTGCTCCTATTTAGCACATACAATATTAATGGCATATCATTCCTATACATTATCTATTTCATTACATAAGAATAGTAGTTTTTAATATCTCAAAATTCTCCAAATCAACTCGTCCAAAAAGCTATATTTAAAATTGTTATTTTCATTTAGATATAGTTACTATCTTTATATTTAACACTTGCATTTAGGAATAGTTGCTAGATAAAACACAATTTTAATCGACATTCCAAACTAAGGACTATTAGTAGTAGACTAGAATTTGATTAAGGACTTCTTATTTCACTTCCTCGTGGCATCGATATTGGGAGTTTTAAAGAAAACTCTATATTACTTGAAATGATACGTTTATTTGCGTAGTACCCCTAATGTGTAAAATATTTTCTAATTTTTATATCATTTATGATTTTGCACACTAGCAGCTATTTATAAATAGGGTCAAGTTTTTTGCCATCTTTTGGAAGTTAATTTACTGTGTAATTACGGGTTGGGTCAGTTGTCTGGGAAGTCATCAGAGGTTCTCCCTCGGGACTGTGACATCCCCTACTTTTCACTTCTTTGGATTCCAAAATAATTATTCCAATTTGATCCTATCGCATTTGATATTTCCATGTCCATCTTTGAAACTCTTTAACTTTGAAATTCTTGAGAGCAAAACCACTGATCTTCATCAAGATATTTCTTAAGTGACTTCAGTCATTTAGGATGTAATTAACTATAGGGGCTTGCCTCTGTAGTGAACTTTAGACCCATGTAATATAAATCTTATTTAATCTTTTGTATTAAATAGGGAAACTTGTTGGCCAATATAAATGGTTCGCAGACCAAACAGATGTTGTAAATTTTGTTGTTTATTTAATTAAACAATATCATCAAGTAGTGTATTAAGATGAGAAATCTTACCCACTATTTCTTGAGTCATGGTATGTAGAAGATCACCATGGTTTTAAATGCCTCTCATCAAATTTCCTTGATTAGCATGTAGGATCTTCATTAGAGCATAAAATAAATGTTAAAATGCAAAATTTAGAAATATAAGAACAAATAAAGTGAGCTAAAGTTGCATCCTAAACATAATTTTAGTAATGTATTAGAATAATATAGAGTGAGTGTTTCTAATCTATCATACTTGAGTTGAGGGGAGAGGTCATAGTGCATGGAAAGGTGACACTTGCAAACTTAATTCATAGATGCCTGATATATCCCTATGATGCAACATTTTTGGGAGAGGTCATAGTGATGCAACATTTTTGGGAGAGAGATTGTTACAACCCAACCTGATATATTCTTGTTGACATCACTTTTATTGAGGTCAAGACTTTCTTCTTTAGAAGCATAAGATCTAGCTATAGGACTTTCCTGTTGACTATCCTAGAAAACTAGTGATGGAACCCTAGCCCTTTAGAAATTCTACACACTTCTATGTTCTTCTTGAAGTTCCACATGTTTGGTGTTAACCTCTAGACCTTAGTAGGATGAAGCCAAACATGAGGGAGCTCAAGAGGGGTTTCCCATAGGTTTGCTTGGCCTTATGGTTAGCCCTGGGTGATGTGGCCTTGGTCAGTCTTGCACACACACACTTAAATCCTTTACCTTCACTCACAACTCAAAACCCTACATAAATCATGCTTAGCCTGGTCCCCCACTATTTTGGAAACTCATGTGGGTGGTCCCCCAAACCCTTAGCCCTAGGCTAGGGTTTGGCTAGGACCAACACATGGAGGATCCAAAATGAGATTTCCCTTTGTCCTATGGCTCAATAGGTGTAATCCTATGATTAACATCCTTAATTAATCCCAATTTCACCAAAACCCCGAATTCTTGCCTTTTAGCCCCAAACTTCACCAAATTACCAAAAAGCCCTTGAAAGCCTAATTTTTCCAAAATTTCCCAAAACTGCTGAAATTCTCAAATTCTCTTCAAAAATCATTTCAAACCAATACAAACCACTCAAATTAACCAAAACACCCCAAATTCCCAAAATTCCCAAAATACCCCCAAAATTGTCAAAATTAACAAAATACCCCTCATGTTCCAAAATTCCTTAAATCTCTGAAATCACTCCAAATGTCCTAAAAATCAATTTGAACCACCCCACATCTTCAATTTCATTCAAATCCTCCAAAATTAGCCAAAATTCTCAAAGTCTCCAAATTGCCCTTAAGTGCCTAAATCCCCAAATAATCCCTAATTTCCACCAATATGATTCCAAACTCCCCAAATTTCAATTCTAAATCAATATTCATAATTCTAATCCCAATGGAAACCAAATTGCAATTGAACCAATTTCCAAAGCCTAATTTCAATTTTGAGCCAAAATACCCAATTTAACCATTCCCTTAAAATTCCATTAAATTGAACCTCATAACCAACCCATTTTCCCCAATTTCAAAATCTAAATACTTCATGACAATATCCTAAATCAAATTGAACCTTTATATCACCCAAACAAAACCCAAACCTAACGCAAAATTTAGTGTAACCTAAATGCCCCCAAATTGATCATAAATAAAAAATCCACCAACTTGAACCTTGCAATCAATTCAATTCCACCAAATTCACCTCCCAAA
The DNA here is from genome assembly GCA_022702705.1 of Papilionanthe hookeriana x Papilionanthe teres. Classification (NCBI taxonomy): domain Eukaryota; kingdom Viridiplantae; phylum Streptophyta; class Magnoliopsida; order Asparagales; family Orchidaceae; genus Papilionanthe; species Papilionanthe hookeriana x Papilionanthe teres. The sequence goes on from CM040425.1 coordinate 54,872,277, forward strand.
TTCTTCATGACATTTTTCTAGACTAAATTGAGCCATCAATTAGTTTGGATCCAAGCTCAAGTTAAGCCCAAATCCAACCTTTAGCTTAAAATCCCAAATTTGAAACCATGACCCAAATTAACTTAAACCATTGGACCCAACCCTTGCTTAACCATTTCTGTCATGCTTAAGCCTCCTAGGATGCTAATCACACCACCTAATGACCCCTAATTGAGCCACGGAAAAAGGACCCTCAAATTTATGGATTTCCTCTCAAAATGGCTAAACCAAAAGGAGATATGCCACCAGCCTTCCCAAGGCCCCAAGCTATAACAATTAACTCCACTAAGTTCCCTGCACCACCTAGCTGTCGTCTCTGGCCTGGCTGGCCAGCCTAGTCGTCGAAAAATCCCAAACCAAGAATCCTACCCCAGGGTTTGAACCCAATTCCACCCATCCAAGCTGTCTCACCCTAATTGGTCACTTGCACCTTTCTCTTCTCCACCTAAGCAACAAAGCTCGCCCATTGGCCAGCCCAATTAACCTCTCATTCTCCTTCTATTTAAACACCACAAAATTATAAATAAAAAATGAGAGTGCATAAACCTTAAGAAAACTCTGCTAAATTACTTCCAAAGCTTCTCATAACCTTCTTGAGATCATTCTAACTATCTTCCAGACATCTTCCCCACTACCAGAGGCCAATTTCCCTACCAAAAAATCACCCAAAATAGGACATTTCTAGGTAACATCATAAACTTTCACAAAACTTTAAATTTATTAACCCTTAACCTTCCCCATACCAAATGAAGAAGATCTCGATTGATCAAAGTCGCACCACCTATTGGAAGAATTCCTACACAGACCCAAGCTCTGCTCGAACCAGCACTTGGAGGAGGTTCATTGGGTCACAACGAAGTTTCTTTAAGAACTAAATCAAGGCCACACTACTTGGGCTCAGGTATACATTATTTTACCCCAAACTGAGCTTGGTTTGGGCTTTTATGAAGAATAGTTTAAATTCATGTGCATGTAACCATATAGATGTGTTTATAGGACTAGATGAAGGTGTTGAAACAAACTCCATGTGATTTGGTTGAGTATTGAGTAATATCTTAGGGTTTTAGTGCGTGTGATTCACAGCTCACACCAGTTGGGGACGAAGACATGTGGCCTTCTGATCACCCGAGTATTTTAATTGCTCAACTTTCCCTTAAGGACTTCCACCAACATAATCCCTAAATGAAACATCAAGGGAATGCATGGTTACCCCCACTCATATGGATAATGCAAAAAAAATCAAGATTCATTAAGCACAGGTTAAAACATCTTCATTAAACTTTGATTCGTTTATAAATGAATGATTTAGCAACATAATAAGTTCAGAGGAACTCGAGACGTTCGAAAGGGTTTAAAAGAGATGTAGGATTATGCCCCATAGTCTTTTGTATATATTGAAGGATAATTGAACCTATGATTTCTTTGCTTAAGAAAATCATCCTCAAAATAAAAAAATAGGAACCTACCAAGTTATAGCCCAGAGCTCAGTAGGAATACCCCGAACAACTATGAATCCACCAAATTATAACCCGGAGCTCAGAAGGAATACCTCGAACTATGTTTCCTTCTTTCTTTTCTTACAATTTATTTAAATTTCTTGTAAGATTATATACATTGCAAAAGCTAACATTTCAGCAAATACACGAGAAGATGACAGGCGCAAGTTTACATTTTGGTACTGTAATTTTCTTGCATTTTACTATACCGCATTTTCTTACCTACATTTGTTTAATTTACCTGCAAAACTCAAGACAAATCTGCATGTTAAACCAAAATCCAAAATGAAACAAAACAATTTCAAAATTTAAATACATATTCGAAACAAAACAACAAAAAAATGAACAAAGTTAATTAACCTCTTTTGGATTACGGGAATCCCTCAGAAGAGGCAACCTACAGCTGCTAACGAGATTTTCTCGGTCTGGATGAGTTAAAAAAATTTAATTAGACTAAGTATATCCAAAAGAAAATACTGGTGCTAGAATGAGAGAATTGTGGGATCCTAACCGGTGTCGCTCTAATCAACTTAATCCCCCCAAATAAGACACTTGAACAATAACAACAACAAACACAACCTGGCCCACAAACTGTAAACCTTTTGGAACATTACACGTTAGGTCTGCTACTGCAACAAGGAGCTTAGAGCAAACTTTATGGGCAACAGGATGAGAACATGCAGAAGAACATCTTCAAGAGAGAAAACCAGTTTGCAACATCAAAAATATCTTCTTAGCTTCAATAATACGTCATATGATTTCAGGGTTGTTTTCCTAGTGCAACATAAACCCTCACTTTATCTTTAGGCTTTTGTGTATTGTGCAATATAATCCCTAACTCTTTTTAAGATTCTGAGGTTGTCCTTCGATATGACGTAAACCTTCCTATCTCCAGGCTCTTTGTATGATTGGTATCATGCAAACGTAAGCCCTACATAATAAAATTGATAGGATGAAACAACTAATAATATCTTCAAAATTGAAGATAAATCATAGGATAGTTTGGGAAGTCACCGAGGTTCTCCTTAGAATCTGTGACGTCCACTAGCTTTTCTTCCTTTGGATCCCTCAATAACAGTTCCAAATTTGATACATTCCTTTTTGAATTTCCTATGTTCAACCTTGAAAACCCTAAACTTTAAAATTCCTGAAAAAAATATTTCTTGATCTAAATCGAGAGTATTCTTAGGTGACTTTGGTCATTTAAGTTGTAATTAATTTTATGGGCTTGCCTTATAGGAAACTTTAAGAACCCAACTTAATATAAACTCTATCTAATCTTTTATATTAGAGAGGGAAACCTGTCAATCAACATAACAGGTTTCATAGACTAAACAGATGTCAGGAATTCTTTAGTTTATTTAATGAAGCCTCACTGTCAAGTAATGTGTCAATTCCTCGGGATAATTGCATGGCTCGTGTTGTAGCGCTCATTCATTTAAACTATTACATATATGATATTAGTTTGATTCATATTTTCAAATAAAATGCACTTTTCGAAAAATTTATATATATGTATATCTATGTATGTATGTATATATATATATATATATATATATATACACACACACACACGCACACACACTAAATTATATTAAATATTTTAAAGCGGGCGATGGGATATCCATTCCGACGACCAACAACTCCAAATTTGTTGCCCGACAATCCCATATACATTAATAGATTATATCATGTTCAGTGCGTAATAAATTATTTATCTCAAGTTCTATTTGGAGGAAATTTCTTTTTTCTTTTAATTTTCATTATACAGAGCCACAAAGTCACTAATAATAATATAAAAATAAAGCTAAAGATCATTATCATTTTATTTTCCTTATATACATCAAATTTATTAGCATCCCAAACATTTATATGCATTGTTCATGATTTTTTAAAAATCCTAACAAAACATACAAATTTATCATGATCACGGAATACATATATAAAATATATTTCTATCAGCAAGCACTATCAGCTCATTCCACTTGATTCTTACCCTTCCCTAAAAAAATATGTAAAAGCAACTAGAGTAAGCGAACAACTCAATAAGATACACGAAATCTACAGCTGAAATCAATGCACTAGAATATAATAATATGCATAATTACATCATCATGCATGCTAAACAAGTAAGTCTGCAGGTCACCGAACATGAATATGTATACTTTAAAACATGTACACACAATCTAATATCAAATTGCAATAGAAATGTATAAAATGCATATAATCAAGCAAAACTTTCATCACACATATACTAAACAAGAGGTAATCTGGCTAATCATATGTGGTGTTTTCCTTGTACCAAAAATAGTAAAGCAGGTACAATATCATATCATATCATATTAGTAAATATTGTCGGAACTGTCATTTAGGTGGCACAATACATGAGAATCTTACCCATAGCTCATAGACACTTATATCATATCATGTTCACCCCTTATAACTCTCAACATGTATCAAGTTAACACCACTAACCTATTTAAAGGAAAGCATGTTGGCCTACCTTCCTATACAAGGTAAAATATCTTCGCCAACCTGAATTATAACAGCCAGTCTTTCTTGCATACATATATTTCATAAAATCATATCATTTCAAGTAGTTATAATATAGTCAGCATCATAGTGTATATGTAAATCGTGTATGTATAACAAAATATGGAGATCCACAGTATGCAGTTATATGACTAATCTATATGCACCAATCAAAAATAAAAATTGCATACAAACATGTTTGTAGTCCTCTTTGTATCAATATTTCATGACATACATAATTTTAGTCATACTTTTATAAAATTTTGTATAACTCAAATTAGGACTTTCGCCTCAATCAAATCAAATACACAATGAAAATTCAATATGTATATGCCAAAATGTGTAGAATGACTAAAATAACAATATATTAAAAGTTACACTGTGAAAGTTTCTAAAATATAGAGATTATTAGTTTTGCAAGTTTTGGACAAAGTTTGGAATGTATGTAAACTAACAAAATCATTAAAAACAGAGGTAGGTAAAGGTAACATACCATGAGTTGGTCAATTTTTCCAACTGGTCTGTTGCACAAAAATAAAGACGCTACCTCTAAAACCAAGCTTCCCTTTTTTCTCTCCCTCTTTTTCTCTCTTAATTCATCCTTTCCCCTCACAATCAAGCTAAAGAAAAAAACCCAAAATGAATGTTCTAGATATGTTTTAGTGGATTTCTATATAAAAGAAATGTGTGATAGGTATATGTGCAATTGTTTAATTTGCTTGGATTAAATTGCAAAGATCTTATAAGACCTTTTATATCTTAAAATTCAGAACTCCAAAAATTATGAAAAAAATTAGTCATAAGACAGGTTATCGTATCTAGGACAAACTCGTGAAAATAGTTTGGAAAATGAATGTCAACTCAAAAAATAAATTTATGCCCGCACATGTTTATTTCTTAAAAAAATACAATTCTACCATTAATATTATATTTTTATATTTATATTTATCCAAAAAATATGAAAAAATGATAGTAGTTAAATTTCATCATTTTTTATAATTCGGTGAAAATGATTTGTCAATCAGGCTTATAACGTAGTCATAAAAACTATTCAAAGTTTATAGGTCAAACCTTTCTTTTATATAATTTCTAGTATTTATTTATTATGTATTAACAAATAATTTTGAAAATGATTTAAAGTCTAAAATATCATAAAAAACATAATAGACATATTGAAGCATCTATTAGTAAAGTATAAGCTCGAGTATTGTGGGTGATTACAATATGTAAAAATCTTAGGAATTGTAATTTCCCCCCTTTAAAAAAATGCCATCCTATACATCTCTGTCCTTACAACTTAACCAGTGAACAAACCAGGGTATAAATATCTCATCTAAGTCTATTTCTCCTATGTCGCTAGATTATTATTACTATTTAGTCTAATCAAATATAAAATTTTTTCAGTTATAAGCAAATGAAATGTACTAAAATTAAAGAGAATATTTCGAGGTTGATTGGAAATAAAAGTTATACCGGTCACCACATTGGATGCATTCTTTTCTTCCAATTAATTCAAATTATAAATTATTGCTTACACTGGGTATGCATCTCTGAAGTAGTATGCTCTCTTTGATTTCCACTAAGCTTTCTAAATGTTGTCCTACCTCCCACTCTACTTCCAAAACATCCACTGTATTTTTTAAGCGATGCATTCCTCTGCCTCTCTTATTGCCTTGGAAAATCCATCACCTTATGGTCAAAACATCCACGTCTAAAACAATATCTAGTAAGTAACATTGTCTTGAGTGCTTTCTCCCACAAGTAGCACATGCTGATATATTACTGACAGATATTGCATAACCCTTCTTTAACTCTTCTGACCAACTTTTCTTTCCACAAACATTTAGCTAAACCATGTCTCCACCAAATCTCTTTCTACTCATATCAAATATCTTCTTAGATACTAACAATTCATTTTATATTAGTCTTCTCTTTCCACTAACTCTAAAGTTCTTGTATTCTCAGTGGAACTAATGAATGCCTCAAATAATCTCTAAGCCATCTAAAAAGCAATAACATTTCTCCTCGGCAGTACTAACTAACTGCTATCTATATCTTGCCAAAACAGTAAATTCTGCCTCATATTGCATAACATTCTTACTCTCCTGCATTAATCTTATGAAAGCCTCTAGCATTTACTGTCTAGCATATTGAGGTATGAACCACTCTCCGTAAGTATGAACAAACTCCACCCAAGTAATCAGTGAAGTAAACATACCTTGAAACTCCTCTCATTGTTGACATAACAATCAATTTTCTGCTTCTCTTTCAAATAAAAATACAGTCATTGATAACTTGTGATTATTGGGACACTGCATGTTATCAAAGATCTTCTCTATTTTTAATAACTTATCCTCTACTATTTGAGGTTCTACTTCACCCTTAAAAAGTGGTGGCTTCAATCGATGAAACATCAGAAAATGCTTATCACATTCACCTACCTTACTTGAGGACATCCTGCTCTGTACATCTCCCATCAGTTGAGCTACTAAAATAACAAATTGTAACATAGTGTCTGAAGTCATAGCCCTCATAATACTATGTCTAGATAATGGCTGAATAAAATTTTGCCCATTAATTGTCTCTTGTTTTTGGAAATCCATATGATCTCAACCACAACACTCTCAAACCAAAACTATCATATATAAGAACTCAAATGATGCACATGTAAGCATGAAATAAATAAAATAAAATTCCTAAACTAGTTAAATCTTTTACCCATCTCATAACTAATCGTATGGCTTCGTACTTATATCAATTCCTCCTAACATTATTGATATGATACCAATTTAATCTGTCACAACCCGATCTGATATATCTCATATACAGTAAAAGATTATACCCTGTCGAGTGCGTAACAAGTTATTTATTCCAATGTCTATTTGGAAGGAATTTCATTTATCTTCTAAATTACATTACATAGAGCTACTAAATTCTTAATAATAATGCAAAAATAAAGCTAAAGATCATTATCATTTCATTTTCCTTATATACATCAAAATTATTTACACCCAAAATATTTATATACATTGATCATGATTTTATAATAATCCCAACAAAACATATAAAGCTGTCATGATCACAAAATACATATATTAAATATATCTCTATCAGTAAGCACTATCAGCTCACTCCATTAGATCCTATCCCTTCCCTAAAAATATGTAAAAACAACTAGAGTAAGCAAACGACTCAGTAGTTTACGTGAAACCTACAACTGATATAAATGCACGAAAATAAAAAATATGAATGATTGCATCATAATCATGCCATGTATTAAGTTTGCACATCACTGAACATACATGCATATATATATATATATATATATATATATATATATATATATATATATATATATATATATATATATATATATATATATATATATTGTAATACATGTAGCCGCAATATGATATCAAATCACAATATTAACAATGTATTAAATGGATATAATCAAGCATAATTATCATAAAAATATACTATATAAGTTAGGTGATCTAGCTAATCATATATAGTGTTTCTCCTATACAAATAATAGTAAAGCAAGCACATCATCAAATCATATCATGTCAGTAAAAATTATTAGAACAATCAGTGAAGTGGCACAGTACACGGGAGTCGTCACCCCCTTTCTGCCGCACTCATATTATATCATATTCACCTCTTATAACTCCCAACATGTGTTTGGTTTACACCAGTAACTCATTTAAAGAAATACTCGTCGGCCTGCCTTCCTAAACACGGTTACATCTTCGCCAACCTTAATCATAGTAGCCAGTCTTTCTTGCATGCATACATTCCAAAATATCATATTAGTTCAAACAATTATAATATGTTCAGCATCATAGTATATATGTAAAATATGCATACAATAAAAAAGAAAGATCCACAATATGCAATGTATGACCAATATATATACACCAATCAAAATAGAAATTGCATATTAAGCATAATTGTCACCCGCTTTATGCCACTATTTCATAATATAAAATTTTTCAATCACTCTTTTATAAAAATTTATATAACTTAAATTAGGACTTTTGCCTCAAACAAATAAAATACCCAATAAAAATTCAATATGCATATGCCAAAATGCACAGAATAGCTAAGACAACAACATATTAAAATTTATATAATAAAAGTTTCCAAAACACGAAGATATCATCAATTTTGCAAGTTTTGGACGATGAAAAACTTGAAAAATATGCAAAATGATAAAATCACTAAAATTAGAGGTAGGGTTGTGGTAGCCTACCTTGAGTTGGTCAATTTTCGAGATGGGCACAACTTTCAAAACCAAGCTTCCATTTTTTTTACTGTTTTTCTCTCTTAATTCCCTCTTTCCCCTCATGATTGAGTCAAAGAAAAAATCCCAAAATTAATCTTCTGGATATGCTTTAGTGGATTTTTATATAAAAAAAGCGTCATGAGTATATGTGAAACTATTTAATTTGTTTGGTTTAATTTGTAATGTTCTTATTAAACTTTTTATATCTTGAAATCCAGAACTCCAAAAATTATGAAAAAAAAATAGTCATAAGATACATTATCATGTCAAACGACATAAAAAAATAAATGTTTGCCCTCACATGTAAATTCTTAAGAAATTACAATTGCATCATTAATCTTATATTTTAATAATTTTATTTATCCTAAAAATATGAAAAAATCATAGTAATTAAATTTCATCATTTTTCTATATTTTGGTGCAGACAGTTTGTCAATCGAGCTTATAACGGAGTCATAAAAATTATTCAAAGTTTATATGTCAAATATTTCTTTTATATATTTTTTAGTATTTATTTATTATTTATTAATTAATTATTTTAAAAATAATTTAAAGTCCAAAATAACATAAAAATGCATCTTAATAGACATATTGAAACATCTATTAATAAACTACAAGCTCGAGTATTGTAAGTGATTCTCATATAAAACAATATGGGGTATTACAGGATTAAGAGAGAGCTAAGGATTGAGAGCATGAGAAGAATGTGCTACTATAAGATAAGAGGGGGTGCAATAAGTTGCAACAACCACATCAATATTCCTACCATTGGTTAGTTACAACGAATCAAGATTGCTCCAATTTGATAGGCAATATTAGTTGAAAATCACTTTTAAGCATTTAAGACAACTATATAGGGCCCATGTTGAATGATCATAATAAATAACTTCTCATATTAAATGTTAGTTGATAATACTTAAAGTGATTTACAAACTTTTCTCATAAATCCTATCTATTTACATATAAAATATCTAAATATTTATATTTATTTATTTAATATCCTATTGCCTTAATCATATTGAAACATAATCATGAGAATATATATTTTACTTTAAATAAGTTAATTTTATTTTTATTGTGATAAGAGTTAATATTAAAAATATAAATAGATTTAGAATTGTATAATATGTATATATCTCTCTCATTTTTATATTAGAATATACAAAATAATTATCAAAATAATTACTTAATACTTTGAAAATACTTTTGGTATTAAGAAAATTGTGTTAGAAAATATGGTCTCTTGAAGCTGTAATAGTTTCGCCAATGTGAACCTACTACTAATTTTTTAAGAAAATAATTATGTTAAAAAGAAAAAATAAAAGAATGCACAATGCCTTAAAATTTCTATTTTAATTTTTATTTTGTTGTATGATGTCTGATTTATTTCTTTGTAAACATATAATTTTTATGATATAAATAATCCCATTCAATGTAAGCATGTTGGAATCTGTATTATCTATGGACTTGAGGGATCGAAAAATTAGAAGAGAAAAAAATCCATATTTCTTGGGAGGGAAGAAGAGGATGAAAAATGTCTTGTACAATGATTTTGAGATCAATCCCTTTGATCTTCCTCTATTTATAGAGAAGCTATTTATACATTATAAAATAGCCACTCGTTACTTACATATTTTGAAAAATATTTTATTTATCCATTTTTGTCTTATTTTGACTTGTATATTATAATAAATGTTCTCTCTATGACATCATGTATGTGTAATTATTTTTCTTAAAACGTATGTCTTTAGACTCAATCTTTTGAATTCGACCTTCGAAACTTGGTCTTCTAAACTCAACTTTCTGAATTTAACCTTTTAAACTCATTAATTTGAACTTGATATTTCAAAATCATCCTTCTGAACTTGGTTCACTGACTTCGACCTTCTAAATTCCATAATCGGTGATGAGCAGCTCGTCAACTCATCAGGGTAACTAAACAGATGAATGGGGTAACCTAACAAGTCAACATGATATCCTAATAGAGCAACCGGTAGGTCAGTTTGGCAAGCCATCTTAGTGTATGTATATATTAAGTTATTAATTTTCTTATATCTTTGGAATACAAATTAAAAATTTCTAAGAGAATGACGACAATTCATTCAACATCTTATAAAAAGATTTGTACCTTGCTCGTCTCTACAAAGCAACTTCAAAATCTTTGTTGTTGGTCTACTCATGGGAGAGTTAATCCATGATAAAAATTATTATGTGAGTTTTTTTTAAGCTATGATTTTGTAAGATATCAATTTTTCTTTTAGAGAGAAATTCTTAAAGTAGAATAGGAGACATGGCTTTGATTAAGTGATGTTTGACCATCTACTAGAGAGCATTTAACTCCCCTACATAGAATCATCTTGTTGGAACTTTGGCTACACTTGTAAGATTACAACATAGGGGCATTTTGGCTCAGCTTTAGAAAGTAAGTTCCATGAGGCTTGTCATTAAACTCAAAATTTCTATAAGAAATTTCATTTCTAGATCGACCATTTTTCTATGATGTAACTAAATTTAAAGAAAATCCAGTCAGTCTCATCAAGTCAATACTATTCTTCACCTAGGGGTTGTAGTTTTATTATAAAAAGCAGCCACCGTAAATTTTTAACTTTATATAGGTTGAGAACTTGTGATATTCAATTCTGGATGAATTGATATCATCCTTTATTTACTACACTTACATTTAAGAAAGAGCTTCTCTAAAGTCCTTCGTGACATTTGACTATTAAGTCCAATAAGGTCTAAAGGATAGAGAATTTTTCTCTTGCCATGGGAAACTTTATTATGAGAGGAGTTCCCCAAGTTATAAATTCTAGTTGCTTTTATATTTTATGTTTTATTTTTTTGATATGTTTACATTTATTTTTAAATCAAATAATTTAATACACTAAAATATATATTTAATTATTTTTAAAAGTCCTTCAAATATCAACTATTATTTTGTATGCTTTTAAAAACAAGTTGATTTATTTCTTTTAAAGGTATAAATATACAAAAAACATACATTTAAAAAATAAAAAATAAAAAAAGACACCATCTTTATAAAGCATTCTTTCTATTTTTAAAAAATAAAAAATAAATTTTCTTGAGATAGATATTTATTTAATGATAAATTATTATAAATTAGATGCACAAATAGGGGCTAAAAGTTAGAGAGGCAGGGGGCTCATCTAACCCCTCACCTAAAAAATATTCCTTCATAATTACATTTTATATTGTTTAAGAGAACCCAGTGGTCCCAGTCCCATATGTCAGCCTTATTTATCAATTGTCACTTAGATAATAATAAGAGACTTTAATTTAGTTAATTATTTTTTAAAATTCACTTTGCTCTATGGCAGTAGTTGTTGGCACTTTAAAGAGAAGTATAATACTAGGATAAGTGTCGTCAAGATGAGAATGATTAGGCGGATGAGTGGCTTTACGCTTAAGACAATGCGAAATGAATGTAATTAGAGAGAATCGTCTTAGATGATTTGGTCACACTAAACGTAGATCATCTGACGATCCGATTAGGAGAGTAGATGTTTTAGATTTGACCTACCTTAAGAAAGGTTGTATAAAAATTAATCTTAATTTATTATAATTAAATGAAAATATGACACTAAATAAGATGCAATGGAGAGAAATGATTCATGTAACCGAACTCACTAAGTGGGATTTGTCAATCTCTTGGTCTTAAAAGGAAAAATGCTAAAACAATCGCTAAATAAGAGAGCTCAATGGGCTGACACAGAAATAACACTTTAAAGCAGAAAGTAGGATCTAGATTGGGACATGCCATTACTGGGCCCGTTCAAGATTAAAAGTCCATTCACATTTAAAGGCTGATTTAAATAAATTTAAATTAAATTTTGGTCGCCACAATTTTAAATTAATATTTTAATAAGTAAAATTTCTACTTAGTTTCTTTCAATGTTAATTTAAATTTGGATTTACTAGTAGGGCTGTCAAAAAAGCTCATCGTTCGCGAGCAGTTCGTGTTCGGTTCGTCAGGGAGTTCGTGTTCGATTCGTTCGATAAGTAAACGAGACGAACACGAACAAGATTTTTCGTTCGGCTTGTTTTAACGAACCAAATACGAACAGTGATGTGTTTGTTCGTGTTCTGTTCGTTATTGTTCGAAATATAAAATAATTTAAAATAATTATATATAAAAAATTTATAATATTAAAAAAATTAAATTTTATAAATTATAATATATAATAAATTAATAATAATAATAATAGTATATTAATATAATATATTAGTAATATACTAATATATATATTATATACTTATATAATATAAGTTATATAATTAATATAATATATTATTTATATATATTAATATATACAAAGTAAAATATCAAAACCTAAGCCCTAACCCTCGTAAGTTGTAAATTCGGCCTCCTTTCCCCTCTCGAAAGCTCTAGGTTTCCGCCGGCTCTCCTTTTTCTCTCGTCGAGAGCTTGGCGTTTTTCGTTCGTGTTCGTTCTCTAATCTCTACTTCAACCTCGCAACTTCTATAAAGTATATTTGTGAAATCGGCTTTGGATTGAGTAGGCGGTATTCTTGCTTCGGTGCTCAGTTGTTCGATATTCTTCTTTGGTTGCTTCTAAAGCTACCGAGGCGTCATCTTTGCTGATATTTTCTTTAATATTTCATTTATCTTCTTCAGACTTCAGGTTATCCTATTAGCTCAAGTTTTCACAACTTTTTTTTTAGATCTATTTAATTTTTTTGAGTGATATTTAGGTTTTGACATTCTTGGGAGTGAAATATCACATAAAAAAATGTTTTATTGCTTGTAGATTTGGTTTTCTTATTTAGGGTTGAGCTCTGCTTGGGTTATTATGATTCCTTTTAACATAAAAATATGATCTTTAAAGAAGATGCATTATTGTTATTTTTTAAATTAAATTGAGATCTTGTAGATCCAGCAATAGCGTTTATTTGAGTAGGCCGTGGATTATTGTGGTCTGAGGTGTATGTGATGAGTGGTGACTAACATGTATGCTTATAGTTAGCAACTTTCATTGGATAGAGTAATTGAATTATGTTTCCTATTAGATTATGAAAAGAGTAAGAGACCAATGAATTTGTCAGCTCCTGATATGTTTTTCTTATATACCTTGCAGCTATGAAAGTTAGAATCAAAGAATCCGCTTCAATATTGGTTTCATTCTTGCTATTAGGGTTTTTGTCAAGTTGGGTAAACTAGTTTATATAAATTTTTACATTTTTGAGTTGGTTACGAGATACATTGTCATAGCTTTTCTCTACACTAATCTAGCATTTCTACAATGGCAACTGATTGAGAGCACTGTTTTAGGGGCTTCTGAGAGAGCTTCAGCAACTCCCAAAATTGGCGAGAGGGCTGTTTCTCTATCTAACCTCCCTGAGAAAATATAAGAATGTGGAGGAGAAGGAAAGGAGGGGGATGTGATTGTTGTGGAGGAGATTTCACATGGCAATTTGGACCTTTGCTTTCTCTCGGTTTTGCTTATTTTAGTTGTCCTGCTAATGCTTTACATTGGCAAGTTAGCATGAATTTTTGCTTATTTTAGTTGTCCTGCTGATGCACGTTTGGGGCATGATTTGTGAAGGTTAGTTGATTTCTCTGCAGCCCTTATCTAAAATCTGCATTGTTGGCTGTCTTTTGTGTTGGCTTAAGTGGTTCCTTTGCTGAGCTTATTTAAGAAAATTTTTCCATTTGCTCTTTCGGAAGCCCTTCTTTACTTTTCATCTTGTTAATTTTTTGAAGAGGTTCTTCAAATGCTTATGTTGGACTACACTTTGAAATGCTTTGAGAAGGATTATCTTAAAATTCTAGAAATGCTTTTATATTCACCATACACTTATATACAAGACATTTACCTTTGCTCACTCATTGTTTGAATCATTGGAATCAATGTTTAATGGATTATAATTGCTAGAAAATATAGAAAGTAGGAAGGAAGTGGAGGGACACTTTGAAATGCTTTAAAAGGGTTTTGCTCATTTGTTTTTATTATTAAATTTCTCGTGGAATCTATTTTTGAATCAAGTGTACAAATTGGGCATTGTGAATATGCCAATATTTGTGATATTATATTTTCAAGAAAACTTACATACATACCACTTAATTCTTGTATATCTATTATATTACTTTTTTAGCTTCAATTCGTTACATATATACCCTTCGAAATGTTGAGATCTACATGAATCAGCAATCAAGTGATTTTGTTTGTGCTATAAAGTTGAGCTATAGTGAATTTGATATAGCAGAAGTGATAGGTTCAAGTGTTTCGAATTTTGGAGGCTAGATAGGTAAATATATAAGAATTGAGTGGTATGTAAGTGTTTCTTTTTACTATTTTCAAAAATGAAAGATAGACATGTGGCTAGATAGCTTTATAATGATTTTTTTTATGATAAACCCGATAATTCTGTTTTTAAAGCAATATATATATATATATATATATATATATATATATATATATAAATCTTGTTCTTGCTATTGATTTTTAAGATTTTTTTCATTTAAAGGGAATTGACTCTTACATATTTGCTTGTTTGTTGTTGCTTAAAAGTTTTAATTTTCTTTTTCATTTAAAGGAATAAAGTCTTATTCTTGCTTGTTTGTTCATTTAAACAGCATTGACTCTTATTGACTCTTAAATAATTTCATCTCATGTTATATTATATTTTTTGTATAGATAGTTACAATATCAAATGTTGAACATTCTCAATCTGTATCAAATGAAGAACAATTGACACTTGCAACCCAAGAGGGAAATGATAGTTCTCAACCTGTTGATTTGACTGTAGGAAGAACTAGTATTGAAATGCAAGATAAGAAAGGCATGAAGAGAAAATCATCAGTGTGGGAGTATTTCATAGATATTAAATAAAATTCAAAGGGGGTTGAAGTATCGTTTGTTCAATGCATTTATTGTGGGGTGAAAATCCTCAGACCAAAGTAAGGTACAACTTCACAACTTCTTAGGCACGTTAAGGAATGTGCTAAGATAAAAACAAAAACTCAACAAATTGACTCTTCAGATAAGAGACAAAAGTTACTAAACTTCTTGCCTTTGGAAGTTCATGGTGATTCAGATATTCCTATTTTTTATGATCCTAAAAGTTATGATCAACAGCTTGTAAGAGCGGTGATTGCAAAAATGATAATTGTTCATGAATATACATTCATGATGGTTGAACATACTTGGTTCAATATATTGTTGAAAATGTTTAATCCTAACTTTCAAAGTGTTTCAATAAACACTATTAAAAATGATTGCATGAAAGTATATGAGTTAGAGAAAGAAAAGCTTAAATCTCGTTTCAAAGATGTTCACATGATTTCATTAACCTGCGATTGTTGGACCTCCAGTCGACTATCGGATATATGTGCTTGATGCCCATTACATTGATGAAACATGGAAGTTAAAGAAGGTTATTATCAACTTTATTGAGTTAGAGCCTCCACATACGGGCACTTACATTTGTGATGCTATTTGTGAGTGTTTGTTGGAGTGGCAGATTCAGGATAAAATCTCTACAATAACTTTAGATAATGCAAGTAATAATGATGTGGCAGCTTCTTCTTTAAAAGCAAATTTTCAATCACGCGGAAAGCTGCACTTCGGTGGTCTTTTTTTTCATGTAAGATGTTGTGCACATATCATCAATATAATGATGCAGGATGGTCTAAAGGAGATTCATGAAATCATCCAAAAAATTAGAAAGTCAGTGAAGTATCTGAAAAAATCCCCTACAAGATTGTATAAATTTGTAGAAGTGGCTAAACAATTAGAAATTGCAACTACAAGATCACTGTCTATTGATGTTTTCACTAGATGGAACTCAACCTTCAATATGTTGGAGTCTACATTTATTTATCGGAATGTTTTTCATCACTATGCAATTAGGGATACAAACTACAAATGGTTGCCTGCTGATTCAGAAAAGGGTTAAATATGAGAAAATCAGAAAGTTCCTTTCGGTTTTCAGTAATGTTACAAAAATTATCTCTAGCACTTCATATACTACTTCTAATATATTTTTACCTGCAGTTGTGCATGTTAAAAAGGTTTTGATTGAGCAGTCATCGTCAGAAGATGATTACATGAGATATATGGCTATGTGTATGCAACTCAAATTCAACAAATATTGGGGGGAATGAAATCTTCTAATATCTATTGCAGCAATTTTGGATCCTAGATTGAAACTTAAATTTATTAACTACACATTCCCAAAGATATACTCACATGATGAGATTGAAAAAAATCTTAAAACTGTTCAAGATGCATTGTGGGAAATATATGTTAATTATGTTCTTGATTGCAATGTTTCAAATGAGGGTTCTTCATCTACATGTGAACCGATGAGTTCCTCGAGTCAATTTGATGCAATGTATGGGTTTCAAGATTTTGTTATAGCTTCTAGATCTGTGGAACCTTCAAAACCTGATTTACAAGTATACCTTGAGGAGGGATTATTTGTGTGCTCGAGTGAAAATTTTGATGTGCTTGATTAGTGGAAAATGAATACACTGAAGTACCCTCGTCTTTCAATTATGGCTCGAGATATTCTATCAATACCTATAACCACGGTTGCCTCAGAATCTGCTTTTAGTGTCGGTGGTAGGGTTTTAGATGATTATAGAAGTAGTTTATCTACTAAAACTGTTAATGCATTGATATGTGCATCTAGTTGGCTTCGATCTACTCAAACAAATGCAAAGACACTTATGGTAATCTTTTCATTTTAGTATATTTCATTTATTCTCAATGCAAGATATCAATATTTCATTTCATTGTTTCTTTTCAGCAAGAGATTCTTGACGTGGAGAAGCTTAATATTCAACTATCACACTTATGAAGGCAACTTAATATTCTAAGAATTTATGTTATTATTGTCCTTTTAACTGTAGACACTTGTTATTCTAGACTGCCTTGCTTGGGCTGTCCTTCTTGGGTCCTGTTTTCTTTCTTTGCTCATATATGTTGTATCAGCCCTTTCTCACTTTTTATATGTATATATTGACACTTTAATGCTTGGGATTTAGGAGAGACGCAGCAACTCCCATAATTGGTGAGAGGGCTGTTAATTGGGTCTAAATTAGCTTATGCATATTGAAGTTTGGCTTATGTATATTGCTGTTTGGAGCAGATTTGAAGTTTGGCTTATGCATATTGAAGTTTAATGGATACTGCTTAACCAAATTCTATTTGAAGTTTGGCTTATGCTTATGCAGATTTGAAATTCTATTTGAAGTTTGGCTTATGAGCTGTCATCTTTTCTATTTGAATGAATTGACACAAACCAATTCATTCCCTACATAATCTGAAGTGCATTTAGAAATCTAACAATTATATATATCAAAGTTTAGGTGTTAGACATGTAAATATATATAATTTTTCATATATGTATTGAAAATGCAGACTTTTGAGAGCCTGAACTTACTTGAATTGGTAAGTTTCCCTCTCTTCCCTCTCTGGTTTTAGGAATGATGATGCAGTTTTGGAGGAGAATGATCTTGTGAGATGTAAGAACAGCTTGTGGACTTTTAAAACTTTTTCATTTCTCTATATACTGCTGCACAGATTGCATTGAGGCTTGTAAGGCTAGTTGATCAGGTTGTGAAATTTGAGTTTAAAATATGCGTAGCTTAAAATTGATGCTTGCGCTTGACTCATGGTCCTGTGAAGCTCAATGTGTTGCAATTTTTACTCCTTATAATGGCAGAATCTGGATAAGCTCAATGTGGCTCAATGTGTTGCAATTTTTAGATATTCGTCTTCAGTATATGCATGGGTTGGTGAAGGACTCCAACTCAATTTCGTTTTTACTTACATGTATTTGTGCTTATAAATTATAATCATGAAGCTGTTAGGAAAGACATTTGGAATTCTATTTCTAATCTTGAAGCTACTATATCGGATCCTTGGCTACTTGCTTGGAGATTTTAAGCGATACGAAAATGAGATTTGGTGGTTCTCCAATCTCTGGTAAAATGATTTACTTCAAATGTTTGCTGGTCTAATCAACAAGTTGATATTCATTTTCAGCTTGCCCACTGTAAAATAAGATTTGATGTTTGCTTGATAGGGTTCTGGGAAAATATCTTTACAAGCCCAACTTCTTTCTAAAGAGCTACTTACCCTAAAGCATTACAATTCATGATAAACTGTTTAATGCAATCTTTTCTTTTCTCTTGCTCGGTCTTCGAATGATTTTTGATGGATGCATCATGCAGCTTCATTGTTTAGTACTTATATTTATAGCATTTACACTCATAACACACAATTCTTTCATATTTATATATCTAATATCTAGAGTTTAATACTTATATCTATAGCTCTTTGCATCTTTGGTTATCAATGGTAAAGTTTTTCATTGTTGGATACTTGGATCCTTCAGCTGCTACTCTATGCTACTTATCCCTTTTTGCTTCATCGCACACATTTACTTGAGTCTTTCCTTCACACAACTATTTGCATTTCTCTGCCTCGACATGTGTTAAATTCATGAATAAAGTTACAATTGATATTTATTTGGGAAATTTACATACATACCACACACTTATTTGTCGATGTCTTGCTTCTATTTGGGTTATTCATATCCTTTCAAGTGGATAAACAAAAAGTGGAAGGATGGGTTTGTACTGAATAAATAATAGTTCATCTTTGTAATTGGCTAGTTTTGGGTATTTTTATACATAATTGACAGATTGTTGAGCTTGATTTTCTTCATAGTCAATGGGATAATGGTTACCGCATAATAGCCATTCTTTGCAAGCCTGCAATGTGGGAACAAGCTGCATTTGTCCTAAGTGTAACTTGAAAGAATGTTTTTGCAATAGAAAATGAATCTCTACCATTCTCAAGCTTTCTTGATTTCAATATTATTTCTCCTTACTGTACCTTAAAGAATTGTTTTATTTCAGGAAAAGTGGGCAAAAAGAGTTGGATCGGCCAAGGACTTGGGGCACCTCACGCTGCAATAATCATTGATCAATGTCAGTATTTATACTTGTTTTGAGTGTTATAAATTGAGATTGAAAATATAATAAATTAAAAATGAATTCAGATTCAAAATTATCTAAGGAAGAAGGAACAGAAGGAAGTGAGGGAGAATGATATTTGCGAAAGATTATTTTTACTGTACAAGTATGAACTTATTCCTAAATTTTAAGAAAGATTTACATACATAACACTCAATTCCTATGTATGATTTTGCTTATATGCTTAATAAATTGTTTTTTTCTTTCTTAAATTTATTGTATGATTTTGTTTACAGCGGGCAAGCTGAAAGGAATTCATAATTAGCAACATACTACTTGACAAGCAGTGTCTGAAGAACTACGAAGAAGATCCAAATTACCAAATTTAGTTTTGTATAGTTTTTGTAGGAGGACTTGAAGGCATTACAATTATGAAAGTTTTGTGAAAGCTATTGGTTTATCTTTTTTTTTAAAAAATTTTCATTTTTTTCCATCTTTATTCATATGATTATCTAAATAAATTTAAAATTTTTTATTGCATTATGGTGCCAATCAATTTACTAACAATATTTTTTTTATCAAAAGTAATGTTTTTTTAGCTCAGATAAAGAAATACCTAATAAAATATAAAAAAAATAAAGAAAATTCATAAATAATATAAATAATTTCGAACAATTCGAACAAGGTAAAAAATTCGAACATTCGAACATTTCGAACGATTCGAACAACTTGAACATTTCAAACAGTTCGAATATTTCAAACTAATTTCACACAAATCGAACCGAACACGAATAGTAAGTTCACGAACAATTTCGAACACGAACACCTGTTATGTTTGTTCGTGTTCGGTTCGTTTACACCCCTATTTACTAGATAGCGCACAATTTTTGTGTATTCAGTTCTTACTCTTATATATATATATATATATATATATATATATATATATATATATATCAGAATGTAGAACAAGTTAGTCAAGATGCTAATGGAGATGTTGTAATAAGATTTAATCCAAGAAGATCAATCACTCTTCCACGAGCATCTTATCATGCTTCTAATATATCACAAAATGATGAATTTTCAACAATAAATCATAGGATAAATATAATAAATCTATCAAATAATAATCTATTACACCCAAATATGGTAGAAAACTTATCTCCGCAATCGGAAGCCAGTCAATAATGACTGATTTAAAACAAGTTGCTAAAAAACAAATTAGACAAACTTTAATCAACGATTATTTAGAACCAAAATATGAATCGTTTAGAAATTGGTATCGTAGTTATACTACAGAAGATTATAGGAGAAAAATTTCTGAAATATACTTTGAAGAAAATGAAAAAAGATTTTATGAATAGAAAGATTTTCTTTCTTTTTTAACCTGGTTTAGCAATCATATAACCAAAAAATTGGAAGATGAATTAGATATGTTAACCAGGAAATGGAAAATCAATTCGGGAGAAATAGTAGAATTCATTCATCCTCCAACTGTCCCTACAATATTAGATTTAGATAATAGAAATTCAAATTTCGACTTAATTACTTTTGGAAAACTCTAGAAACTAATGCCACCAAAGATTTTATTGGTGTACTTAAACAATTGAATTTTACAAATACAAATATATCTTTAAATTCTAATCACCTAATGAAATTAGAAAACAAAATTGATCAACTCATTTTCTCTTTAAATCAAAAAGAAGAGAAAACAAGTCCAATAATCATCTCTTCGGCTCCTGCTATACAGCAACCTCCAAGTCCTAATTTCCACTTAGGACATTCGGCTTAGAATTTTGAAGAATTAATTAAGAATATAAAATGAACTAAAATTGCTACCTTAAATAAAGAAGAGCAATTAATATATCAATCTGAAAATTTTGATAATGATAAAATTAAAATTGAACAAATCGAAGAACAATTCCAAAATGATAATTCAGAATTAGAATTATTTAAAATACATAAATTAAAAGGCAATAAAGCCTCATCTTCATATCAAACTCGGCAGACATGTCGTTACTACTATCCTCGACCTTCTCCTATAGATATTTTATATGAAGGAAATAACAATAAATATCAAAATAATTACAACCCATCGAATATTTATGAATGGGACATTGATGGGATGACTGATAGCCAATTACAAATTGTATTACAGAGAATGATGATTTATTGGTTTTCTAAAAGGCTGGTGGGATAATTATTTGACTCAACAATAACGAGAAGAATTTTTAAGTCCTACAGGTTACAATAATAGGAAATCTTAATCAAGAAATACTAATGTCGTTTATAAATTAATTATTAATATTTTACAACATTTTACCGGCACTGTATCTGACAATAGAGAGCAAATTCGTTCTCTTTTACAAAAATTAAGATGTCCTACTTTGACACATTTTTGTTAGTATAAAGACGTCTTTCTAATTAGAGTGATGTCTCTACCAGATGCGAATAGTACACACTGGAAACAAAAATTTATCGAAGGATTACTTAATCTTTTTGCTGATAAAGTAGAAAGACAATTACAATATACTAATATAAAACGTATTCCATATGAAAATCTGACATATGGACAACTAATTAATATACGTATGCAAAAAGGATTAGACTTATGTACAGATCTCAAATTGAGATATCAGATTAAAAAAGAAAGATTGACAGAAAGAAAATAATTAGGAGCTTTCTGTGAACAATTTGCTTATGATATTCCTAAATTTTCTAAAGAAAAAGAAAAATCTTTTCATAAAAAGAAGAAATATCATAAGCAATGCTATGAAAAATATTCAGAGAAAATATCGAAGAATTCTCATAAGAAAAATAGAGATAGAGAAATAAAATGCTACATATGTGGCAAGACCGGCCACTATGTAAATAAATGCATAGTTAAAAAGAAAATAAATGAGCTTAATATTGATGAAAATATTAAGCTATCTATTTTCAAAATTATATTAAACTCATTTCCTGAAAATTCGGAGACGTCTGACAATTTAGACGATATTGAGGACAATTCCTCTTATTCATCAAAATTTGATGAAAATAAATGCACAAAATCTGAGTGCAAATGTAATAATGAAAATTATTACAAATCTATATTCGAAATGGATGGCTTATTTACTTTATATTCTTCAATGAAATAAGAGATACTTAAAATTGCATCCCAAATTGAGGATGAAAAGACTCGAAATAAAATGTCAAAAATAATAATTGATTCTAAAGGAGAATCCTCCTCTTCTAATACCATTCTTTTTTTAAGGATATTCAATGAAAGAAACCTTAAATAAAGCTTTAAGTTTACATACTGATAGTAGACCCACTACTATAAATGATTTAAAAAATGAAGTTAATATTTTAAAATCTGAAATGAATATTTTTTGAAAAAATCAAGAAAAAATAAATACTAGATTATTAAAATTAGAATTAAATAATATTACATCTACTAAAATAACAGTAGAAAAATATAACAATTTAGAACAGTCATTTTGAAATTCTTTACAAAAGGCTATTATGCATAAATGGTTTATAACCATTACTTTAAATATAAATAGAGAATATACTTTATCTAATATTATTGCTCTTGTTGATAGAGGAGCAGATATGAATTGTATTCAAGAAGGAATAATACCTTCAAAATATTTTGAGAAAACTACGCGACAGCTTAACACGCGTCTGGAAATAAAATGGAAATTAAATATAAAATTTCTTCTGCTAATATTTGCAAAATTGATATTTGCATTAATATTCCTTTTTTATTAGTTAAAAATTTAACTCAACATATTATTTTGGGAACTATGTTCCTTCATAAAATTATGCTAATTAATAAGATTGATAATACTGACATATATTCAAATAAATTTGGAAAAAAAATTATTTTTGAATTTATCACAAATCCTACGGAAATTATTTTAAATGAAATTAATAAATTCAAATTAAAACAAAATCAAATTAATTTCTTACAAGAAGAAATCATTTTGTTAAGTATAGAAGAAAAATTAAAAAATAATTTCATGAAAGAAAAAATTTCCACTTTACATAAAAATATGCTAAAGGAAATTTGCGGTGAAAATCCAGTTGCTTTTTTAGATTGAAAAAAGCACTGTATTGTTTTACCATACATCGATAATTTCGATGAAATAAATATTAAGACAAAAGCACGACCTTATCAGATGAATCAAGAATACTTAAAAATTTATAAAGAAGAAATTAATGAATTTCTTAATAAAAAATTAATCAGAAAATCTAAATCTTCTTATAGCTGTACTGCATTATATGTTATAAATAATGCAGAAAGAGAAAGGAATAAACTTAGATTAGTTATTAATTACAAACCTTTAAATGAAGTTTTGAAATGGATTTGGTACCCTATACCGAATAAAAGAGACTTACTTAATCATCTAAGTAAATCTCTAATATTTTCAAAATTTGATTTAAAATCTGGATACTGGCATATTCAAATTTTTTGAATCAGACAGATATAAAACGGTCTTTACTGTTTCGTTTGATCATTATGAATGGAACGTTATGCTGTTTGGATTAAAAAATGCTCCTTCTGAATTTCAGAAAATTATGAATGAAATTTTTAATCCATATTCTGATTATATATTAGTATATATTGATGATGTACTTATTTTCTCTAAATCAATAGAGGAACATTTTAAACATTTGCAGACATTCCAATGACTTGTCAAAAATAATGTGCTAGTAATCTCTGCGTCTGAAATCAAATTATTTCAAACCGAAATACGGTTTTTAGGACATAATATTGTTTAGAATACAATTATTTCAATTAAAAGAAACATATAATTTGCTCCTAAATTTTCAGATGAAATCATTGATCTCTGTCAATTACAGAGATTTCTGGGTTTGGTCAATTATGTAGCGGATTATTATAAAAATCTTACTTTAGATGTTGTTATTCTTTATAATAGATTACAGAAATATCATAATCCATGAACAGAGAATCATACTAAAGCTGTCCAAATAATTAAGCAGAAGGTAAAAATGTTACATTGTTTATATATTGCAGATCCATCTCTCCCTAAAATAGTGGAGACATATGCCTCTAATATTGGCTACGAAGGAATCTTAAAGCAAAAAGCTTTTAAGACTGAAAAATTAGTTCGATTTACATCTGCAAGTGGAATACCACTCAAGAAAAATATTCGACCATTAAGAAAGAAATGCTTTCTATAGTTAAATGCACTACCAAATTTCAAGATGATTTATTAAATCAGAAATTTTTATTACTAATTGATTGCAGTTCAATTAAGTATATACTACAAAAGAACGTAAAAAATCTTGTTTCTAAACAATTTTTTACCAATTGGCAAATACAATTATCATGTTTTGAATTTGATATAGAATATATATATCACTCAAAGCTTTAATATCATTTTTTAAGTGAAATATATATCTCATAATGCATAGATTTTATCAATCAACATTAACTGTAATCGAACAAAATTAAGAGTTTCCTTATTTAAATTGTTGCATTGAATTCTGTATATTAATTTTACATATTCTTTCCTTATAGCTGAATAGTTAGATTTGGAATATGTATTATTTCAAATTATTATGTATTATTAGGATACCTAAATTAGATTGCATGGACTATTATTTATTGGAATTAAATCAAAGGACAAGGGAAGCAGACTATTTGTTTAAAATCATTAACAGATTTAAAGTATCAAAATGTTATATACGTAAATATGAAAATTAAGATGTTAGATATGTAGATACATAAAAATTGTGTGCTCCGTACTATAAAAATTGAATAAATCAAAATTTTGAAGATTTATTAAGAGATTATTTGGCAATTAGTTCAATAAATCTTATAAGTCTATATTTTATGAATTCTATTAACATGAACATTTAGTAAATTTGGAATTTAACTCAAAATAAAAAAGAAATTAAAAAAACTAGATTGCTAATTTAAATTAAATTTATTTACCTTTTTAAAGAAATTTAAGTGAATTTAATTACAAACACATTCACTTCACTTCACCTAAACAAAATCTTGAACTTAGGATCTCTTATATTGAAAGATTTAAACTGTCAAACTAATAAATTAAGATAATTCATAACAATTATTTTTTTTATTAATAAGGTTCAAATTTGTGATCTTTAATATTTTTTTTTTCAAGAAAAAGGTGACGGCCATACCCAACATAATATAAAAAAAAAAAGTTACAGCTCGAATGCTCAGATAAAAATTCACTCAAAAAAAAAAAGATAAAACATCAAACATAGAAAAAAAAAACAAAGTCCAAACTTTACAGGAGCATAATAACGAACCAAACAAAAAAGCCAAAAAAACTGAAACATATCAATATCAATAAACAGCTACAAATAACAACAAAAGAGAAAAAATCAGCACCAACAACATCTGAAACAACTTTAATAGTCATCACCAATATCAGCATAAACAATAATAATCAGTCAATCCAAGGTTAACAACATAAAATAAGAGGACAACATATAAAATAGGCTAAAAAAATCAATAAAAAACAACAAACAAACAGGACTATAAAAATAAAATAACAATCGAATACTAAAATATCATAAACACATTATAAAAAAATAAAAAAATAGCTAAAAAATATATATATCAGCATGATAGGATATAAATTAGATCTCTAGAAAAATAATAAATTTTATATTTGTATTTAAAAAATTTTAAATATTTTAAAAATAATTAATTTTTAATAAACGGTTGAAAATCATCGAAAGCTTAAAGCCTATCATACTCTCAAATACTATAAAAAAAATAATGCAATCCAAGCAAAGCAGTTACTGAATAAGCAATCCAAGCAAGGAGTGCTACAGTGCATAAATTTCCCATTTTCTTTCTTATCTTTTCAACGGGCTCAACGAGTAAAATGTTCTTGCTTTTTGTGCCTTCTCCATGACCGACCCTGAAGCTCCCTCGAGCATATTCATGGCCGCTTCCTCCATTCCCAAAATCTGTAGGAGAGCAGTTTTGAGGGGATTAACGATCAACATCACAAATGTCGGTATTACTGTGAGAGAAAAAAAATAACATCACAAACTGCAAAGTTTACCCCCATTTTTCTCCGAGTAAAAGCAATCGCAGCTGATCGGCCCAATTTCTGTCATTCGCCGGCAATTTCGAGGTCGTTATTCCCTAATCAGGCGGCGAAGATAGAGGTCCGGAGCTGATGCTTGCTGTTTTGTGCGAAACCATTCTCTACATTGCTGAATTTTTCGAAGCAGCTAGGCTTCCTTGAAGAAAACCTAATTGATTTGTGCTCCGAATCGGTGAGATCCATGCTCCTTCTCTCGAATCTGTTCTTTCCATGTTTTTATTTTTTTTCTTATGGAAACATTTGCTTTTAAAGTGATATGATTACCAAAATCATTGATTGCAATGGTTTCATTCTCCCAAATCAGTTCAGTAATTAGCTTTAAAGCTCTCTCTCTCTCTCTCTCTCCTCCCCTCCCTTGTCCCTTCCTCCCGATCTCGATCTCCCTCTTTCTCTAATGGGTGGGGTTCCATCAGATGGTGTAAAATATAATAAGTGCCTTCAAAATTTTAGAATTTTACGGCTAAACAGCCAAGGACGAGTTAAGAAACAGTGATTACAGTAAACAGAAAAAAGATTTATTAGTTTATTTAAAGAATCTAAAACCAGAGTCCACTTCAAAAGATTTTTTGTGAATAAATGTTGCTAAATCATTCTGCTAAAACTATGAACTGTGACGTTTTTTTTACATGAAATGCTTCTTTCTACATCAATCCACTTTGGCTGGTTCGATGTCTTTGGCAGTTTAATTAGTAACCAGAATTCCATTCTTCATAGCTGTTTTTATTAAATTCTGAGAAGGTGAAAATGTGCCTTTCTCTTCTCTATTGGCCTTGTTTCTCTCCTAGCGTTTAATTCCGAGCTCCGGTTTATATCATTTTCTAACTGCATTAATTGGATGTATTTCATCTATGCCTGCTGAAATCTGCGACGACCTGTTTCAGTTACTGGGGGAAAAAAGAGGAAGTGAGGAGTTGGAAAACCGAACAGAAAGGGAGAGGAAACCAAATAGAAGGAAGAGGAAGCGAGGGCGGTCGGAAGCCAAGGAGAAGCGTTCGCCTTATAAATTGACACGAGAGGCGGAAGCTTTCGTGCGTGCGGTCAGAGAGCAGAGGAAGGAAAGAGGAGAGGTTAGGCATGCTTTCTTATCTGAGGAAACTATGCAGCTGACCTCATGCTTGAGGGAAGCAGAGGATCACAACTTCGCTTTGTTGTGTCGAGTCACGACTGGAGGTAGAGGAAGGAAGACGATGTGTGAGCCAAATCCTGCATGCAAAGGAAAAAGAAAATCTCCCGTGCGCAAAGGAGGGGTTCGCGTGCGCTCCTAGCACTGCTACCATACGAAGAAGGAAGGAGCGAAAAAAATAATCGAGAAAATTTGCAAATAAGCAAATAGAGTGATAGTCAGATTTATGTGATTCGAAAAATTTTCTATGTCTACAGAGCTACAATAAATTTTATTTATTGAGGAATTATATGCCATCCATCGCCTCAGCGATTTCTAGAAAAGTCTCTCTTTTTTCTCTCTCTAACTTTCTCTCTCTATCTCACTAAGCCAAAAAAGAAAAAATGAGGAGAGCAGAACTACTATTTGTTTTCTTCCCACCGTGAGCTAGGGAAGGAGTACAACCAAAAACAAAGAGAAAAGGCTCTGCCTTCTCCTCTATTTGTCCTCCGTAAGCCACCAGAAAAGAACGCAGAAGAAAAAAAAAAGAGATGACACCTTGATCCTTTTGTCGTAAGCTAGGAAGAAGCAAACTGCATGTAGCTTCTTTTTTTTTTTTTGCTTGCATTAATTGGTGGTGGGCCCTGCGCATGGGCAACGACCTTATTTTGAAGAGGAAAAACGTGAGGCGGGAAGAGATAAGAAGCGATAACACTTAAATTTTTGGACCGGGATCCACCTTCACAACAAATCTCTCACTTTGAGATCGGTACACAAGCTACAACGTCTTCTTTCTCAAACTGATATCCTCCACCTCTGCAATTCAAGGAGATGTCTTGGTATAAGACCAACCGAAGTTACTACATGACTTCGAACTACCAAAATAATACCCTGACAAAATATCGACGAGTTCTTGCTTCCACAAATTTTCTCAAGCAACGATTGTCCGCCATCCAACAATGACAGTATGAAATGATACTTGATATGAATGTGCTTTGTTCTGGACTGAAATGTTGAATTCCTGGCAAGGAATATGATGCTCTGACTATCACTGTAGAGAATGTCTTCTGATTCATCTTGCCCAATTCTTCCAAGAAGCCTTGTAGTCATATCATCTCCATTTGCAGCTTCTGACACTGCTATATACTCAGCTTATATAGACAAAGAAACTGTCTTGTGCAGATTAGAGCCCCATGGTTCTGTTGTGCCACCAAGAGTGTAAATATAACTCGTAGTACTCCTTCTGGTAACAATGACTCCAGCTAGATGATCGTCAAAATAACCTTGTACCTCTGAACTTTTTCCAGAAAAACACAAGCAAGTTTCTGAATAGTCTCTTAGGTACCTCAAGATTCACTTCACAGCTTCCCAATATTCTTTTTCAAGATTACCCATGTATCTGCTAACAACTCACATTACATGGGCAATATCCGGTCTGGTGCAAACCATAACATACATAAGTGAACTAGCAGCTGAAGTATAAGAAACCTTACTCACGTGGTCTCGTTCCTCCTCTGACTTGGGTGACTGATTATTGCTGAGTTTGAAGTGATTGCTCAAGGGTGCGCCGAATGATTTGCCCTTATACATATTGAACCTACTAAGTACCTTTTTCACATACTCAGCCTGAGAGAGTCTCAACGTGTCTCTGACTCTATCTCTGACACTTCTTATACCAATGATTTGTTTTGCAACTCTCAAATCCTTCATTGTAAAGTGTTATGATATCAGTCTTTTCAGATTATTAATCTCATCAATACTAGCATCTGCAATAAGCATGTCATCCACATATAACAGTAGAAAAATATAAGAATTGTCAAAATATCTGACATAACAGCAATGATCTGCCTGACATCTATTGTACCCTGCACTGTGCATGAAATTATCAAATTTCTCGTAACACTGTCTAGCAGTTTGCTTCAGGATATACAAGCTCTTCTTTAGTCTGCAAATCGAGTCTCCCTTTCCCTGTACTACAAAACTTCAGGTTGGTGCATGTAGATATCTTTTTCAAGGTCTCCATGAAAAAAGATTGTCTTCACATATATCTGCTCAAGGAAGAGATCTTCACTAGCTACCATAGACAGTACCATTCTGATGGTTGTGAGCTTCATCATAGGAGAGAAAATCTCAGAGTAATCAATGTCATGCTTCTGTTGAAAGCCTTTTACAACAAGTCTAGCCTTGTATCTTTTACTTCTATCATGCTCAATCTTCACTCTGTAAACCCACTTATTGCGTAATGTCTTCTCCCCTGATGAAAGTTGTGCCAACTCCCAAGTTTGATTTTTTAGTAGAGAATTCATGTCTTCCTTCATGGTCAGCTCCCACTTACTCGAATTTTCATCTTCATAAGGTTTCTTCATAACTATGCGGTTTTCCACCATCTGTCAATAGAATGTAGTTCAAAGTTGAAGAGTAATGCTGTGGAGAACGTCTAGTCCTTTATGACCTGCAAAGTGCAGATGTAAGGGTGAACGCCTCTGAAATTAACTGTCGAATAATAGGAATAAGTGCACTGGAATAATTTTCCTAGTCACTTGCATCTCTGCCCTGCCATGTGACTTCTCGTAAATCATCAAACCTTACCAACTCAGATTCCTGCAGTGCTATTTCAGAAACTGTACTGACCCTGTCCTTGTACATAATGTTCTCATTGAAAATCATGTTCATGTTCCTTATGATCTTCTGACCATGATCTTCCCATAAACGATATTCTAATGCCTCGTCTCCATAACCAATGAAATAACATTTCTTTGACTTTGCCTCAAGCGTACTACAAGCATCATGATTAATGAGAACATATGAAAGACAACCAAAAGTTTTAAGGTCAGAAAATTTGACCTCTATCTCACTCCAGTCATCCTCAGACAATTCATAATGTAGTGG
This sequence comes from Papilionanthe hookeriana x Papilionanthe teres, assembly GCA_022702705.1. Classification (NCBI taxonomy): domain Eukaryota; kingdom Viridiplantae; phylum Streptophyta; class Magnoliopsida; order Asparagales; family Orchidaceae; genus Papilionanthe; species Papilionanthe hookeriana x Papilionanthe teres. The sequence goes on from CM040425.1 coordinate 54,902,691, forward strand.
AACGAATGACCCTCTATTGATCAAATAAACTGCAGCGCTAACCGTCTTCGCCCAGAAAGTATGTGGTAGTCTGACGTGCAATCTCATATTTCTAATCTGCTCATTAGTGGTCTTGTTCATGCTCTCTGCAACACTATTTTATTATGGTGTTCCTGGAATGGTCTTCTCCATTCTGATGTCCTGAGCTGCACAATACTCCTTGAACCCACCATCAATGTACTCACCGCCATTATTAGACCTCAGAAATTTTAGCTTTAAGCCTGTCTCTTACTCATTCACGGCCTTTCAAGTCTTGAACACATTAAATAAATAAGATTTATGCTTCAAGAAATAAACTCATAACTTTCTGTTATGATCATCAAAGAATGTGATGTAGTGGCGAGAACTTCCAAGAGATGTCACTGGAGAAGGTCCCCAAGAATCTGTGTGTACTAGATCCAACTTTTCTGTCTTTAGCAACCTGTCACTTTTCAAGAAATTGACATTCTTCAGTTTCTCCATAAGACAACTCTCACACATAATGAGAACAACTGACTTCAGTTCTGGCAGCTTGCCTCTGGATTGAAGTTATTTCATACCCCTCTGACTCATGTGGCCAAGCTTGCAATGCCACAACTC